>JAHDVE020009927.1:0-129812 GCA_022606495.2 Halesus radiatus | reverse complement strand
GAATATTTAATTTGATCTTTATGTATGCTAAGCCTAAGGAAATTTTAAAAATATATAATAAATATTTTTCACTTTAAAAATTTCAGGCTTACCTTGTTGCGCTAAAAATGTTAGCACTATTTCGAATTAATAAATAATCCTTTTCCGACATACCTCTCACCCTTAAAATAGATACTGTTCTGTAGTTAGCGGTTTAAAAAGAAAGATACTGTTTTAAGCAACTAAATAACGTTTTTGCATCCATATTATTTAAGGTAGTGATGCCCAATTCCTTTATAGAAAATCTACCTTACACCTTTTCTTTAAGTTTCAAGTCGCGAAAATGTGCAAAATTCGTCATTGCATTCCATGGTACCTACCCACCTACACAAAACCTGTGAATTTCTGACACGTTATTCTGTATCCCATTTCGTTCACCATTACGAATTCAAGGCAGGCTTTTTATTAGTTTGTCAACAATACGACCCGGCTTCCAACGGGCCTCACCATGTTTGTCAACTTGTCAACGGTCGGTTTGTCTGAGCCCCCCGCACCAACCGGTAACCGGTAAACTGGTAACCGACCGCTTGTTGATAAATCGATTGACGAACCACGTCCTGCGACGTACACCTACCGGCTTTTTCATCAACCCGACGTGTTTGTTAACAAACTGTTTGGGATGTGACAGCAACCGTTATCCAATTTGCTCGGGATCTAAATTTGAAACAGCCGCTGTAACACTTTGAATTGGATGGAAACCGTAAAGAATGGAAATCGGAATGAAAACACGAACACATATAATGAGGCTTATAAATAGCCACATCAATTAATGGGTATCATACTCCATGAAATTGTGATCTTAACTAAATATATTCTATCTTAAACAAATGCGATAAGTATGCCGTATATACCACAAATGAAAACATTCACTAACCTGATGGTTCTTTCTTTGCAACAAGATCACCTTCTTTGAGATTGTTGAACGCAGGGCAGATCCAAACTTCCTATGAGACACTCGCTGTTTTTGTACATGAAAATACACAGCACGAATCCCCTTTATTAATGCGCAAAAAAAACTATTTATACTGCGCTATGCAGGGACAAATCTACGAAATTTCAACAAGAACTAAAGCGATCGCGAGAAAAGGTCTTCAATAGGGAATTTGAGTTAATTAAAAAAAAAATTACAATTACCCACCTTCATAGGTAAATTAATTTTTAATGTTTGAATTTTTTAAACGCCGCAAAAACAGGTAGAATCCGAGAGGTTGCAGGAGAACGCGGGGTTGCGCGACGCGTGACGTCATCAATACTGAACGATAAGACAGTTTGTATGGAGATTTTTTTTTCTTCAATACGGAATTCCAGTAAAAACATATTAATGTTGAACGTCTAACTTAATAAACCTTCTGAAATATGAAGAGATAACACATATTATTATGGCATTGTACCGATATGTAAAAATATAATTCACAAATAAGATTCAACAGTCTTTTCTTAAATATTATGTTAGATTGTCCATGAATAAAAGCGCTTTCTGTCATATTACATAAGTTATTAAATAGTTTTATATATATTAATGGATACTTATGAAACTTAAGATCACCTTATTAAATTAAAAATAATCCTCAATGTTAAAAAAACAACATTTTATCAAGTAAACAAAATCACAACGCAAGATAGAGATATCATATAAAGCAGTTTCACCTAATCTCTCCCTTTTATTTGCAAAGTACGAGTGTACTATGCGAGATGTTCTATGATGATAACAAAATGTATTCTGCCTGTATTACATAGTAGGTTAACATCAGTACAGTTTACGTCAGAGTTCGTTCGACCAATCATGGATCGTTTATGTCTTATGACATTTTGGTGAATTTTGAAGGAGGATTTATTCGTTCCATGAATAGTAATATGGATGCATATATATTTACATATTCAGAATCGATGTTTTTTTATCAACATGCACATATTTTTTTAAGTCCAAATATTTGTTTGTGCAATGGTTTATCGATCCCTTTATCCAGAAAGGAACATGTTACTGCCCTCTGCTGTGCATTTGAAAAACCATCAACACATCTCAGCGCAGTGCACATGTGCAACAAACTCTTCTAAAAATACTCTCTAAAAATTAAACAATATGGTGGTTAACCAGCATTATATCCAGATTTTACCTGGATGCCTATTGTGGTTATTTTTAGGGAAAATTCCTTATCCTTTTCTTTGGGCTTAAAGACTTCTTGCTTAACTGCGGTTCCGGTTCTCTCGAATTACAGCTGTCATTCAGCGAAAGACATTCTTCAAAAATATCGATATTTGCGTAGTTTTAACAAGAGAAAAACTCAATATTTTCGTAAGTATTGACTTTAAACGTTATTAATGGATTATTAGTCGCATAATAATGCTATTAATTGACCCGAATAAATAAAATTGCGATATTTGTAAAGTACCTATGCCAAAAGCCTGAAATGTCAGAGAAAAGCGATTTAAATTCTAAAAATTATAATGAACCTCACTTGCAAAGCTAATAATAATAAACACGTATTAAGTATGTATGATACAACTATAATTTTTAATAAAACTATAATATATAAACCTCAAACCAATTTAAAATGTTTTGTCATTGACATGTAATCGAAATCGCTGTTAAGCAAAATGTCTTTAAAGCTTTGCAAAAGGATAAGGAATTTTCTTTATGAAGAACCAGAATAGACAACCTGACTTATTTTATTAGAACGACACTAATTTTTATAGGTACATTAATTCTTAAATTAAATATCGTGTTGAGTATGTTGATAGGTATTATGTTTTTTAAATGTATATTATTATTTTCATTAGTAAATGAGCGGGCAGCATTCTGCTGATGCGCTCGTATCTATTTTCTCAATACGTCCACCTTTCTTCCCTCTAAATGAGAATTAAATCTACCTTTGAACTGATTTATATTTGTTGAATTTATGACATGTTCTGGTAGTTTGTTCCATGTTTCCACAACTTATTAATTTTTTTTATTGTCCACGGAGATTAAGATTTTGATTTGATTTTGAAGGTTTCTTGAAAACCAGTTCAACTATTAATGTATAGACAATTTTTTGAAAATATCAATCAAGTCACCCTTTCTTTTCTTTCTTTTAATGTTGGTGATCTTAATTCCTTTGTAGTTTTAATTTTTTTTTTTTATTAAAAAAGTATACAATACATTTCCATGCATTATATTACCAAGAGTTAAGAAACTCATTGTGGGATCACATGCAGAACCTGCAGCACAGATTTTAGGAACAATATTTAAAATACATAACTAAAATTCACAGTACGTTGACAACATTTACAACACATTGTTTGCATATCACTGGTACATTATAATATTAGTGTACAGAGACACTTATTATAAAGACACACTTCACTGGTACATTACATAATTATACTTATTACGGAGACACATAAGATTATTAATCGTTATGCACCTTTTGTGTTTTTTTATCGCACAAGTTATGTGCATTTTAAGATGTCCTACTCCAATCAATTACCCTGATTTACATAAAGCTCCTTCAAAAATTTCCACCCTCTCCTACTTTTCTTTCCTCCTTGTGCTCCCACCTCCAGCCAACTTTCCTATATACATAAATATTGACGTAAGAATTTCCGAATTTAATTCCCCATTTCCCCGAAACTCACGCCTTTATCAAAAGCCATAAATATTATGAAATTGTCAATATTGATATTTGACGAAAAATTATAACTGGATAATTTTGATGAGCGTAAAGTGCAATATAAAAATCAAAATTATACAATAAATAAAATAAATTACTTATCCTAAAACCATTCCCCGGATATGTGGTCAGTGAATAATCAGTGTAAACTAGTGGACCCTTGACTCTTGATTCTAAATATTGCTTGTATCTTGTAGTAAATAGGAGGTTACCAATTATGTAATTGCACCATTGGGATTATCACAATAATTGCCAGAAATTAACATCTTAGATCTCGCATGAACCAAAACGTCTCAAATCAATTTAATTGTTATTCGAAAGGAAGTGTAAACTTCCCTGCAAAGCAATGAATGTAATTATTTTTTGCTTAAACTTTATCTCCGTAGTTATGAAGCATTTTTTAATAACCCAGTTTCTTTGAATGAACTCTTGAATAAATTTAAATAAAAACAAAACTTTTTTTTAATATCAAGTTGCCATACATAAATGAATACCTTTAAATAAAGTCTTCGACAACGAAAGCTAAGATGATGATGGAATTCTCATTGAAATTAGAAATCGATGTAATTATCAATACCCTAGGCAATGACATTACAAACAAACAAATTCTTTGAAACAGAAAACTCTAAAATGGAGCTGTCAGCGGTCCACTTTTAAAAGACAGAGAACTGTTATTCCAAAGAATGAATACATTTGAAACTAAGCGAAATTATTCAAACAGGTACAAATATTTTATTTAGGGTATCAGTGTAATGTCACCTATTATTTATTTAGTCATTAGATGTAATAATCCATGCTCTCTGAATGTTTCTTTGACTTCTAAGGAACCAAGCAATCGGTTGATAATATTTTTATGCTGGTAATTAAAACAGTCTCTAAGCAAAGCTTGTCTTAAATTACATAATAAATGAATTTTGCAAACGCGAACCTAACTACCGTAACACGAGACTAGATTTTGTTCACGCATTAAGATCTTAAGTCAGTGCTATTATCGTTATAATGAGTCCAGATGGTTTTTGCACCTTGTAGATAGCTTAATAGTTGTATTTAAGGATCAGGGAGTGCATAAGCTATAATATAGAGAGGGAAGCAGCACCAGCGTTTAAATATAAGTACAATAGTGCAGATTCACTCGGGTGTAACTATGCTGTCTTTTTTCAAAGTATGAATTAAAATCAAATTATCAAAAAAGTGTTGAAAATGAGCAAAGAAATCAATGTAATAAAATAAAATAAAACAACAGAATAAATATAAAAGTAAATTATAAGTAGATTTTTACAAAATGTCTTATTTCAGAAAAGCAACATTTATGTAATTGTACGTTGTTCGCTCTTCTCATGCTCCCCTTTATTAGATATTTCCTTGGCAGTTTTGAGTACCTCTTCTCGAAGCTTGTTGACAGCCAGGCAGGCATATTCACACTTCTTTGCAGCCACCATGGACTCTTCATCGTATTCGCAGACTATCTTGCATGCCTCTGCAAAGTCTTCAGAAAGATCTCCAATAATGGTACAAGATACATCTGACTTCTCCAGCAATGTCATTAGGGATCCTTTATTTTGATTTGTGTCATCGCTATCGCTGTTATTGGCAGTCCTATCCTCAGGCTTACCTTTGAAAGCTTCTGCTACATTTGTAATATTGTAGTTGCTGTTACTTTTATTTATCGTTTGTATTGCAATGTTTGACTTGGTATTGATATTTGTTAGAAGGTCTTCTTCTTCTTCTGTTTCAAACTCTTCTTCATGGCTAACTTCATCATCATCATTGCTTGATGTTGCAGAATCTTGGCTTTTTTCATCGATAGGTTGAAGTTTGGTTTTCGTGTTGTCAATCACCTTGATTTTATTATCTTTTAGATTGTGGATTTTAGTAGGCGAATTATTTCTGAAACTGCTGGCTGCTCTCATGGCGTCTTCAGTACAATCCCTAGCAAATTGTTTAAATTTTTCAAGTGCGGCTTTAAAAGAGCTGGAGGTTTTATTTCGGTCATCCATTTTAAATGATTTTCTTTCTTTTTCGTGCAGAGGAGGAACGAGATAATGCAGATTACCAACGTAGAAAAGGCAAGTTACGTATTTGAGATTTCGTTGTTTGATTTATTTTCTATGTTAGTTCAACTAAATGGATAAACAAACGATGAGGAGAATTTCAGAAGCGAACCGAAATACGAACATTTTTACTTAAATTTTGTATATAAGTTCGTATAAATTTTATATCTTCATAACGTGATAGCCGTCGTTAAATTTTTATGTTTTTTTATGCTTTTTTAATGTTTTTTAGTTGTTTATGACATAATACTAGAATTTGTATCCGGATATGTATGACTGAAAATTTTTAAGCTTTTGACATACCAAAAATAGTTGAATTTTAAACATTGTTCTAATTTTCAAAATTACAAATGTCCGTATATAATATTCTAGGATTTCAAAAATAAGAACCTCAAATGAACAATGTTCGATAAAATAAAAATAACAAAAAATTATTGAATCAAATAGCGACGCAAGATGGAGTAAAACAATATTTATTTGCGAACCAGATCGCTGTCGGAAACGTAATTATTATTTACGACCACCGTGAAGAGTTCTATCCCCTTCTAGGAAACACCTCAACTTCTGCGAGTATTCTGCTATCTGTCTCTATTTCCTTGTTTGCCTAAGGATGCGGTGTTTTCCTCAGATCATCTAGCCACCTAAGTAAAGCCTTCCAATACTCCTTAGTTCTGTAAGTTAATTATGGAGTTTTTTTTAAATTTTCAGTGGTTTCGTTGTCCTGCTCAGTGGAGCCGTTTCAGCTTTGTATATCATCTTATTATTGGCTCTTCAGGCAATTGGTTGTGACTTGTACGAAAGATCCCATTTTCGTACATACCTTCAAAGATGTATCTCCTTTATCTTAGAAGCACCTTATCGCTATTTAGAAATCGAGACGTATATGATGAGATTCACTTATTGCAGGTAATTTGAAAATAAACACATATCTCAAATATTTTCTTTATCCTTTGTTCAACAAAAAAGAGTTAAGGATAATATTTTTATTTCTTTTGATTTCAGTGCAAGGTGATCCAGAAAAGAGCCAGCTGATTTCGACTACTGAATTATTGTTAAAGTGACGAATTTTCGCAAAATCACTTATTCTTCACCTAAAGATAATTAAACACATTCACCTGATAACAAACTCGTTTAAAAAGAATACTTAGAAGATAATCGAACCTTGATAATCGTTTTTTACCTGTCAGGAGTCGTGAGTTCAATTCCTCGGCCAGCTAAGTCCCCCATCACAACACAAGCAACATCTCTCGCTTACTGCGATGGTAATAGGAGATTTTCAAATATTGTCAGGATATTTGTAATCTGGGAACATTTTTAAAGTTAAAAATAACAATTTGGTGCAACTTGAATATCGAAGATGTTGATATAGCTAACTGAAATGGAAATCAAACACTAATGAAATTGAATTAAAAAAACGCATAATGAAAATTCAATATCTGAAGTCGAAGAAGGTGTCCGAGAAAACCAAAATTACAAAAACAAATTAGCAGGATCTATATAAAAAGTCCCCTTGTCTCACGTACAAAACAAAAATACCCGGGAAAATAATTTCCATAATTCTTATCAGAATAATTATGAATAAAATCAAATATTATGTACCAATGAACAGTCCCATAATGAGTTTGTTTGATAATTCAAGTGAGTGCAACTTCATTCTTAAGTATTAAAAAAAAAATATTATTTAGGTCTCTGAAGAGATTTTATTTAAACATTTCTTTAAGATTTGCGAATTTCAAACTGTAATCTGTATGAATGTAAAAATTTTTTTTGAACCACTACAATTTAAATACAATAATCGATCGGTTTCGGAAGTATCCTTCCCATCGTAATCTTTAAGTTCTACGAGATACATCTCAAAATGTCTGAAATAGGTGCAGTTTGAAAACTAGAGAAAGCAATTTTAAACCCTTTTTATTAAAATTCCAGTGAGTATTTCACACAGGTTTGAAAAGATAACAGTGTGAAGATTATCGCCGTTTGAAATCCCATACATTTAATTTTCCATTTAGAATTTACACATAAGTCATTTGTAGTATATCTTTAATAATAATAATAAGTGTTTATTCCGGTATGTGGGGAGGTTAGTGCAGTCCCACACATGTCATACAAAATATACATGCAATAGTTATAAAAAAATATATAGAAAAAGTTTAAGCAATAAAATAATAATACGATGATAGTAGGTGAATATACACATAAAACAAAAATTAAAAAATATAAATAAAATAATTATAAAAATTAAATACATCAAAATCAAAATCGACTTTAAGGTACTGCGGCATTTAAGTTGTGAGGGGCCAATATCTTTCTCCAGTATGCGTCGATGTTGGTGGCTGGACTGAGGCGGGCTTCCATGATGAGGATATTCCTGGAGCTGTTTATTCTTTCCCTCATTCCAGTCACCTTGGATCTTATAAGGGCTACAAAACCGGAAGCTCGCCCCTCCGTGAACATACTGGAAGCGCTGCAGTATCTGGGGAGGCCAAACATTATGCGGAAGGCGTTATTATACTTGTAACACTTTATCTCATGCTATTGCTCGACTCTATCTCAGCATTCGTGGGTGGGTCTGATGAATGAAGTGCGGGAAGGTTGTGATACAGTAAATAAAACCCTATGGTAGGAAAACATAGTCTTTATTGACTATACAACCCCAATTAACATGGTAGAGGAAGAAAAGAGTGGAGAGTAAGACTAAGTTAAATTAATAATTGATTAAAAGGATAAATGATGGCTCTTGTGGTCATAATCTTCTCCTCCGGCTTCAGGAAAGGCCGCTCCAGCCTGGATGTTCACCGATTCCCACGGTCCATGATTCGAAGTCCATGATGACTCGTCGGAAGCTCCATCCGCCACACCTTCTTCCGTGAGGTTCAGGCAATAGGATGTATGAATGCTACCATAACATGTGTAGTCCTCGATGCAGCAGCTATTCCTCGTGTCCACACATTACTCCGCAAGGATTCCTCTCCGAAGCACCGGGCACGCGCGGTTAGGTTTTATCACCTACCATTTGGCCATCATTAGGCAAAAAAATATACCCACTGCGGGTAATTAATTAGACACAGACGTCAAACGAAATATAACACAACACTTAACATAACTCCTCCCAAAAAAACTCCTGGCACTCTCCGCCGTGTCAAGTCACTTCCCCGGCCATCTTGTCTTCTTCTCCCGCTTCCTTCCGTCCGATGTCTCCCATAGATATTGTCTCCAATCTCTTCCGTAGACAATATCAGTGATGCCTTTTTAAGCGGGGTCAGTATTTACTTTACATACTGTACACGAAGTCTTTCCATACCACTCTTTTTATAGTTTGCCCAAAGTTCGCACGTGTACAACGTTACGCAGAAGGCAAGGAAGAGAGTCCTTTTCACAGCGGTACTACGAAGGCGAAATCTTCTACTGAGCATGTTCGATTTTACATCATCATCATCCATCAGAGTACTGGTGATTATGCGTCCTAGGTATTTGGTTCCTTCAGTCACCTTCAGGATCACACCGTTCAGGGTAGCGGCAGGAATATTAGTCGGGCCTTGTCCATATCTTAATAGAGCCGTTTTATTGGGGTTATATAATATGTTTTTTTCTTCAGCAAACTCTTCGCAGATCTTCAGGAGAATCATCATAGACGGTGTCATCGGTACCATGTCGTCCGCATAACTGATGTTGTTCAGATACTGTCCTCCGATACGGCAGCCTGCCCTTGCATTGTTTAGTCTTTCGGTTAGTTCGTCCATGTAAAGATTGAACAATATCGGGAACATTCAACCACCCTGTCTGACGCCGCTCTTTAGGAGGAAAGGTTCGGAAAAATCATCTTTCCACTTTGCTAGATTTTCCTGCTGTCTGTGCCACAGCTCGAGGATGCGTATCACCTCCGATGATATGCCTCTATCCCTGATTTTAGCCCATAACAACGGGTGAGAAACCCTGTCGAAGGCCTTACTCAGGAAACATGCGTATGAGGTGGTTTTCTTATTTTTATAGTTCTTGAGTTAGCAACCTGCAAGGTGTGTATTTTTGGGTGCTGACCGTTACGACTGGTAGTTAAAACCCATGGAAATATCTATCACTTCACTAATACTGACACTAATGCGTTGCTTTTTGCCAATAATTTGGTAAAAAAAAATTATTGCGCGCCTGCGCCTATTCTCCACTCATATTCAATGAGAAATTAATAAGCGCCGACAATTATAGAGTTTTTTTTATATCTTTGCTTAAACAATTAACAAAATTTCTTGGAGATATCTATTCTTTAGTTAAATATTGAAATCGAAATATTTATCACAAAAATCAATAAATAATTTAACGAGAGTTAGGGATGTGTAAGAATATTTAACGCGAGGACGAATGTAAGAAGAAGTCAGAACGTGCTAAGTGATTCAGATACATAATTCTATCAGATTGGGATGTCAAGTATAATTTAGTGATTATGGTGTTACGAATTTTTCGTTCGTGTTTAATTAATTTTTTTTATAGATTGTCAGGAAAATAAAGTATGAATATATAAGGTATAGGTATAAAAATAATGAAAGGCTAACATTTGCGGGTTGTGAATAACCTGACAATATTTGATATTTTTCCATCTGTATAAGTGGAGGATAGAACCCGCAATGACTATGTTGAAACCCGACGCATTTGTCCAGTTGGCTACCAATCTAAATAAGCTGGTGATATCCGAGAAAGACGAGGAAAGCAATCATTGAATCAAACATGTACATGGCGGAAGGAGGTCAATGAAATAACCTTAAAAACAACACAAAAAATATTACGCCGAAAACCCACCTAATTAGATAACATCAAAGAAAATAACTTTCGTTTGCCTCAGCACAGGACCCCCTAGTGAGGAGGACTAAGAAAAACACATAAAGATCAAATTAATAGTGTACAAAATATATGAATATTAATTGTAATTCTGTAAACATTTTTATACTTACACCATATTTTGTATTTATAGTCGCTAATAATTTTATTTATTAAAACAGTCGATTTATATCAGGAGTCAGTACAATAAAAGAGTACCTACGTATGTATGAGATGACACATGGGTATGAATGAAGCAAAGGGGTATATGCCGTGACCGAGATATGCTCTCTCCGCTTACCCGTGCGGAAAAATGACGTGATGATTCGTTGTGTGAAAAATCAAAAGGTACCTTGGTGTACAAACCATTAAATTTATTGTTGTTGTTGACATTATTCCGCAAAGCAGCTTACGTGTGAAGCCACCGAGGGATGTTTTTCCATCCCCCCAATCATAGAAACCGCGCGTGTGAACACTCCCTTCCCTCGGGAAACCTTGCACTAGAGGCACTATGTACCGACTGCGGGACATTAAACAAACCCGACAGCAAGTTACGAGGCAGTATCGCTATGCGCTGTGCCTATAGGGTGGGGAATGTAAAAACGTTTTGAAATTATTATAAGAAAATTGTATTGCACTCATATAAGCGTCAGGCTTTATTAAGAAAAATTCTAACATTAGTTTGGTACTATCCACGAGAATATAAAAACATTGAAGAAAAAAAATACTTAATCTAACCGTTTGAGAGCCATCTCTGTGTTGGAGCTGATATACCTTAAAATACCCGATACACTTGCTTGACTCTGTGCAAAGGAAGGCGGTCCGTCTGATTGACAACCCGTTGTTAACAGGGTTGCTATCATTCACGCAACGTAGGTATGCTGAGTCTGTTCGATAGATATTTCAATGGAACCTGCTCGAAGAAACTAGCAGCATTTATTCCCAGTGAACCGGTGTACGTACGCGAAACTCCAAAACACGAGCGGATCACCCATTCACAGTTATGTCGGCTTCTTGAGAACGAGTCGATTCTCGGACTGATTTTTATGTAAAGCGGCTTTCATGTGGAATGATCTACAGGCATTTGTTTTTTCTTCTTCATATAATCGAAGCTTCTTCAAGACCCGCATTAATAAATCCCTCCCTTCAACCCCCACTATAACCCGCCTCAAAACGCTGGTAATATAGCTCCCATGTCTTTTGCAATGTACATACAGGGGCGCTCTTGTTATAATTATAAAAAATAAAATAAAAATAACCCATTGTCTTCTCATGTTCTGTTTTGTCACTGTTCTGCTTCATCCGATTACCCAATGGATTAGTATCAATATAGCGATAGCACATTTTCAGAAAAACAAATTTTTGGAACATTTACAAAAAGCACGGAACAAGCAATTTGGCGTGTGTTCGTACTGGAATTTAACACTTGCGAGCTGAAAAGAGTTGGATTTTCCTTATACCCAAGATGGAAAACTTGTTCCAATATTACGACTTGTGAAGCTGAGTGTTTTAGCGGGACTCACATATGGACTATTTCCCTATATATTCATAATAAATATATTATACGAGTATTTGGGTCTATAATACAAAAAAAGAAAACATTTAGTAAATTGATAAAATGAGATTGTAACCTAATATTTTGTTCTGTTTTCTCTTTTATTTAATATTTGAAGATAATATTAACAAATTTCAAATAAAACATGAAATAGAATTGACGCAGAAAATAAATAAAGGTAACAGTCGCATCTAGAACTCGAATCCAGGACATCTGATCTATCTGAGACGGCCGCTCTACCAAATAAGCTAATGCCCCCTTATTGGTTTCATTCATATTTATCAATATCAATATCATCTTCACTTAATTCTCATATTTTTTCTGGCTGCCATCTTTCTGTATGACAGCAAGATTCTACCAGAATTTATTTGCAGCATTGATAGTGTCTCAGATATACCTATCCAATTTTTATTTATATTGGATTTCTATTATCTTTTTTTTACAAAATAATACAAAAAAAACTCTCTGTTTGCTTGCATCCACTTCAGATTCACGGAATCTGAAGAGGAATACGTAGTCCTTCTAAAAAAATATAGGGCTTCGTGTAGTTATTATCATAATGCAACTGATTTAATATATTTGTAATCATTGAAAAAGATAATATTAACATAACCTAAATAAAAACATGAAACCGAAAAAAACAACAGAAAATAAAAAAAGATATCAGTCACATCTGGGACTAACATAACCTAAATGAAACATGAAACCGAAAAAAAAACAACAGAAAATAAAAAAGATATCAGTCACATCTGGGACTAACATAACCTAAATGAAACATGAAACCGAAAAAAAACAACAGAAAATAAAAAAGATATCAGTCACATCTGGGACTTGAACATCATCATAAAGATAGCTGCCAATAATATGGGATTAAAAATAGAGGATAATATTAACAAAGTCTTGAATTTGAGCAATGATGTCGATGAAGATGACATAAATTGAAGTGGTCTCATTAGCTATGTTGGTAAAGCGGTTGTCCCGGAAAGACAGAGGTCCTGAGTTCTGTGTCTTTTTATTTTCTGTTGTTTTTTTCGGTTTCATGTTTCACTTAGATTATGCTAATATTATCTTCTTCGATGATTAAATATTACAATGAGATTTTTAAACTTCAATAAAATAATTAAAAATTAATGTCCTATATATATTGATATTTGTATTCCTATAAAGTTGAATGATAAAGTGATTCAAGTAAAATTCTATTTAAAAAATCCAACATCTTTAAAAACCTTGCGGATGGTTGAGCTTATTTATCTCCTCCTCCTTTGATGAAATTTTTCTTTACTTTTAATTACTTATTCGCTTATCGTGAGCGAACGATTTACGCACAAGTCAAAAGCCGAGAGTTCGAAGAATATCGGCACACACCCGGTATAAATAATCGTCAATAATGCAGTCTCTCTGGAAGAACCATATAGGCTGCTACACTACATATCCACATTATGCAGTGACTTGGATGAATGCAACCACAGCTGCGCGCGTTCAGCAGTGCAGAAAAGCGTGGTTAATAATTTATTCACAGTTGAATATTGCCTTCGGAGGGCAAAAAGCCCTCACACCAAAAAATAAATAAAATATTTAGCTATCACCTTCAATTTAAGCTGATATTTTGTAACTGTTCAAAAACACATTGATTCTATAGGCTTTGGCAAGCTTTCATGCAAAAAACATGTATATCTAGGACTTTATGTCTATACGGCACAAGATTCCCATCTGCTCTCAAGTGTCCGGATCTAGTGGGTATATGTCATCCCCATTTGACTTTGTATAGCGCCGTTTTTTTTTTTAAATTGCCTCAAGGACGCTGTACAAATCTTACTACATATTCTTTATCTAATTATGTACAAACATGTACAGAAAAACACACTTATCTAGTAGATCGCTTCAGATGAACACAGTTTTATTAGAAAATTTAAGCTCAGAGATGATATTTTTGCAGTTTCTCGTTTATCCTCCATTTCTATCGATGTTACATTTATTGCACAAGAAGAGTTGGTATTTATTTTAAATATTTATAATTTTAAGAATTGGAGAATATTTATAAAATATAAATATGTGTAAAAATGCATGTGTCTTCGATTTTCTTTAAAAGGGCTCAACCGGTTTCGCAAAAAAATAGCACATTTTTCTCTTATTAGTGCCGGGAAGGTGTAGAAAGTAGTTTGAATGAAATCCAACATGTAAAACGTTTTAAAATTAGTATTAAAAAATTTGAATATTTCTACAATGATCAAAGAAAAAACGTTTCATGTTAACCACATAATATTTTAATAAACATTTCTATTAACTTTCAACTTTACTAAGTGCCTAGAAATTCTCGGGGAGTATACAAAGCTTGTATATTTGCTACAAACAGGTAGGCAATTAGTTAATTAGTTAAATTTGGCATAACTACTAATTCCTTGACTTCTTAATTTGCTTTTAAGAAAGTTTACGCTTGAAAAACGATTTTCTAGATTTATAGGACTGAATTAACATGTAGTAAGAACAGAAAACTAATTTTATTTAAACTTTTCATGTTAGTATCTGGAAAGCTATCCCAAGTATCTGCTTTCGTGAGGTAAAATCAGCCCCGAGCTTTCTCTGAGTTAATTGAAATAGGTATTATGTATGAAGTAGGAATACTAGATTTTCTTTAGAGACCCACCTCTATACATTAGATCCAAACTCGTGCCGCTTGGATTCTTCTCATCTGAGATTTGCCGATCTCTAATTTAAGAAAAGAAGCTTCTAGACATTTTTCAGTCGTCCTGATTTATAAGCACGATACGCAATGCAGAATAGTATAGTGCAGAAACGACACATACGCGAGTATCCATATTACACCGTGTAACACAGCACAGACGCGATGTGTTTGATGATTTTAAAATCCTATTACCATATTTATTATTATTTTATAACCTAATTTCCTTGACCAATCCAAGCAATCTTTCATTGCACATCTTCTTGAAAATGCTAGAAAATGCGAAAACACGTTAATCCACAGAGTAATAGCTTAAACATTTGAGAATAGGTTAGGTTAGTTTGGGTTTTCGATCAAGTTTTTTTTGGTTCCTACTTTTAATGACTTTACATTACTTTTAAATTGTGTCGATTCATACATGTGTTGATTTATCCTGTTACCGTCTTTCTAACACCATGACTTGTACTCATCATTAGCTCATTCTTCATACATCCCAACAATGTAATAATTTTCAGAGTTCCCTGTCAAAATATATCTCCCAGTTTAAAAACGAATGCTTTTTTTCTTAGTTTTCTATCTGAAAAATTAGAAATATTATTGTATATTGAGGTGATTTTTCACAAAAAACGGCGGTATATAAGTCATGCAAGTATTATTATTATTATAGTCATCCAAGTATTATAAAGTCATGCATCCTTGTCTGAAAAGTTTCCGAGATGTTACTTATGACAATGCCGTCATTTACTAATATGATTCTGTAATTCCATTGTCTAAACTGATCCTTTAGTTTAAAAAGTCTTTTCGTCTGGTATATTTTTAATGCTATCTTATTTTTGGTGACCAGATAAATCAACAGAAGTATGAATCGGCAAACTTTCTATATGTGATATAGAAATTAAAAGTACGTAAAAAAAACTACCCCGAAAAAATAATATATTAAAGGTACCTTGAAAGCTTTTTTAAAGCCTTACTTCTTGAAAAGATGTTGCACCGGTTCACGGTTAATCCATTTCCAACAAATGCCTCTGTGAGTAGGACAGAGGAAGCTCCGCAAAGCTCACGCAAGCTCGACACCTTTCTGAAACGATGGAGCTCTTTCATAGGGGTTATTTACACCAAGACTTTCATTCGAATGCTTTGTTCTCCATTGAAACCATTTTAACGCATTGTATTGTTAAATTTAATGTTAGCACATGTTTATTTGTTTCTGAAATACGATTTTTATACCGTTTCATCATACTCGATGTGGAGTAAGGGTATTCTTGTAATTTCAGAGTGTAACAATCACAATAGCTGGACCGGAAACTTTTCATTCGTTTTTAAGAGTATTGAAATGTAATTTAAATTTAATTTTTTTAATCACAATAAAACAGATACTATAATTTTTTATTATTTGTCTATACTTGACATTATTATTTTTAGTATTCTATGTACTCCTGATGAAGAAAGCAGTTTTTTTCGAAATATGTAGATATCTGTGTATTAATAAAGTGGTGAATTCAAAGTATATTATTTAATTCATTTGTACATAAATACTTTTTTATATGAATACCGCACTAACTGTTCCCAATCATTTGGAACCAGTGAAACTATGGCATCCCCAATTGGGGAATGTTGTGAGGCTAAAGGAATGGGGGATGGGAAGGAGAAGGGGAAGAGGAAGGCGAGGAAATACCTGGCTATTAAGATCTGGTCACCAAACAGGGCTAAACGCCATTTCAAGAAACGTTTCAATTCTGAATAGTGGTCTTTCACCAAGGCGATACTGACAGTATTTTCCACTTTGGAACGTGCGCAAATATGCTATATATTATTTTTAACTGAATTAATTGTGAAACAGCACAAATTAATTTAATAAAATTTACTTGCGCACGCCGGGATTTGAACCCGCTACCTTCGGATTCGAAGTCGAGAGCCTTACCACTTAGTTAAATACTAGGTAATCAATATATGTAACCAGAATATCAATATATGGTGTAACGGACTTTATATAAAGCATCTACACATATATTACGTTCCTGCAACCATGCTGTTAAAAGTGAAAAAAATCTCAAATTGGGATATGTGCTTTGAAATATTTTTATTTTATAAACACTTTTTGCCCTTAATTCTAATTCTGCTAAACTATCGTAGTGCTAAAGTTATTTAGGGCTCTAAACAAGAGTTAATATTTCCAATCATGCTTATTAAAACCTCTTATAAAGAATTTAACAAAAATATCAAAATAATATATACAGTAAAGATGCAAAGATCAAAAACCCCTTTTCCTAGTTTGAAATATTGCGACATGAGGGAGTGTAGTTGCTTGTTCGCCATAGAAACCCTCCCAGTGTGGATGATACTCTCATTATCACCCTTGCGAAAGACAACCATTCAGAATTGAACCATTGCTTGAAATGACTTTGGCTTTGTTTGGTAACCACATCTGAATATTCAGGTGCTTCCCCACCTTCCTCTTTCCCTTCTCCTTCTCCTCCCCACTACTTTCAACCTCATAACATCCCCATTGGGATGCTATAGTTGGAATTCTTGTGCGGAACTCACAAAAAACATAAATGTGTTTATGAAAAAAACGTAAAAAAATGATAGCATGGCTATCGAAACATGTAGAAATATTTATATATTTTAAGTAAAGTGGTATATACAAAGTGTATTAATAATAATAATAATTAATAATGATGCCACAAAGTTACCAAGCATTTGAAGAAATTATAAAAAAACGTTTGTTTACAATATTAAATCAAACAATTACTAAATAAAAAAGTGAAGCTAAATACGTATTGAAAACAATGACGGAATCCGCTTACGAAATTAAACCGATTTCAGAACCGTTTTACTTACCGCTCCGGATTATCAAAGACGTATTTAGTTTTCATCATTATTAATATCAACCGAGAACAGCTCATCTTATGAGCATAGCTATCTTAACACCATAATCATAATAGCAATCATTGCACCACGTCGTTATGGTGCAATTTAGTGATATTGCGCCATACGTGCGATTACCTCTAATTAGCTAAATCCGTATAATAAGTCAGTGGCGAGGTTATAATAGATGAATACATTTAATAATTTTACTTAGAATGCTTTTGACTATCATATCAAATAATGTAATTTATGGTCGTTTACACCATTTTCAGAAAAAAATGGGTGTCAATCGCTTGTGGGTAACATTGCGATTGTGTTTTCGAATTTTTCCAAAATGAAGCTGATATTTTGTTTTTGACTTAAAACATAAGAAATATTCGATAACAAGAAAAAATTAACTTCACAGTAGTGTTTTACAACTGCTGTTTTAACCTATTTAAACTAACCTAACCTAACCTATTTAAACTAATGGGTAATGTTACGTATGAATGTGCTATTATTTTTATGAATATTTTATATTGCTATTAAGCTGATTTTTTTTATTGTAGCCATAAAATAATCTGCTAATTCTGTAATTCGACAAAAAAATTACGGTGTTCTTCAAATTGACATTTATAGTATTTTCATACTATATCACGAGTATATATTTATAAGTCATTCCACTTACCTATTTATGAACGGACGGGTTTCACCTTGCAACAACCATCTTAAAATTATTAAAATTTCAAGTAACACTAGGGTATTTGTAATGTCAGAAATGAAAACATTGACATTTTTTTTCTTCATAAGAAGCAATCACTTTGTGGTTTGACATTGTATTAATACAATACCACGAATATACAACGTGTTTCATTTACTATTGAAAACATTGACTGTTGTAGATTATGCAAATATTATTTAGATGCTTGCATATCTATAGTCTATGTACGAGTATATAAATCATCCGTCTACATATATGTATATATTTGCAAACATTACAAAAGCTGCTTATTTGAAAATTGGAAATCTGGCTTTATTGAAGCTTTATTAATTGTGGAACAGAAAAGGAAAAGACATATTGAAAAAAAAAAAGTTTTATTAGTTCATAGAATCCTGGTACAGTTGTTGTCCTTGTAATTTTGAATAAATCTGAAGCCACTCAGACAATAAACAAGTCCGGATAAAAATCATACATGCAAATTACTAAGGCACCTCTGAGATATTATCTAATAGCAATGCGATAAATTCAACTTTATCCAAATGCGGCATTCACGATCTGTCAAGTATTTTATTTCTTTTCATATATCACAATTTCTTTTACTTCCCGACTGTTAATAACACGCATGAACAAAGGCCTATTTACGAACTCTGCATAGAAATCCCTCGTATATTTTTTAACAGACAAATAAAACGTTGTACTATTTTGAAAGCAAACCTTATTATGGACGATATTTCGTTTTTTTTTCATGCTGTGACCATACCATTCTAATTGTCTAGAGTCTGTGGAATAACGACATTCTCATTATTGGGGAGTATTGAAAAGCGAGAAAAAAGGAGTTAGGGGAGGGAATGGAAAAAATGAATGAATATTGTACGACTTTTAAGTATTAATTATTTTTATTGAGATTTAAAAACCTCATTGTTATATTTAATCATTGAAGAAAATAATATTAACATAACCTAAATGGAAGATGAAACCGGAAAAAACAACAGAAAATAAAAAGACTTCAGTCGCATCTGGGACTCAAACCCAGGACCTCTGTCTATATGGGGCAACCGCTTAACTAACTTAGATAATGAAACCAGTTCAATTTATGTCATATTCATCGATATCATATCTTAAATTCCTGTTTTTAAAGTAATTAAGTTGTGTTATTACACATTAAGTAGAAGTTACTACTAATTGTATACGTTTCAAAATAAATACAAGACATAGAGAGGAACAATAATTTTATATCTCACTAATCTTAGCTTAACTCCCCGGCATCCTCATAGATTCAAATTGAAAAATATGGAACAAATAAGATATGTTTTTTTGATAGTGCATAATGGAAATTAGGTTGTATCTTTAGATCTAGTTACCTATACTCAAACAGTATACAAAAAGTATGCAATTTTCGTTACGCCACAACTCTCCGTTCATGTTTTATTTGGATTCAAACAAAATCACAACGTTTTATTGCCAAAATAATTTTATCTCGTCAAGTTTTTAAATATAATTTTGCAAACTCTAACTTTTGCCCAAATATCTCTCAATGTAATATTATTATTAATGTACTTAATAATAAATCATTCGTTGATTGAATACGACCGAGAAATCATTAGCTCAGCCTCCCTGTCTCGAAGTATAATAATTTATTCCGTCCTGCCCCCGGAACTTGACCGGCTAAGTAATGTCTTTCATCACTGGTCCAAACGAAGGCGTCTCAACGTCTATGAGAGATGAAAATTCAGATACGCATAGTGAATCTCACCACACCCACCCCTAGCGACCGGCCTGACTGAGCATGCGCTAAAACCACCCCAACTCATTTAAGGCTTCACCGCTGGGTCCATTCGTTCTCGGAGGCTGTACGCGCGCGTGTCTCTATCGAATGCAGTGAAAATACTCGACAAATCACCAGATTCTACCCACCAGTGTTTATCCCTAAGATCTGAAATAAAACATCGAGTTTTGCGTGTTCCGTAAGTGACTCTGTGACGATTATCGATTACAAACGGGCGTTCGGCGAGACAGACGTTTTTGAAAGGATTCTCGTTTTTAGGTTGTGTTTTCGCTGTCCACAGGCGATATCTCGAAGTGACATCTTTTGAGGTTATGTGATTTTTCGGGATTTCAGTGTATTGACAAAAGTGCCCAGTTTTTGTTGGAGTCATCACATTAATGATTATTTCAAGTGGTAAGAATCTTCATATATTTAATACAAATATATTGAATACATTTATAAAGCAAAAAAGAGATAATTTAAACGTCACTCTTAAATGATTTTTCCATGTTTTTGTATCATAATGCTTTCGTAAAAACATGTAAATTTAGAAACGAACGTATTTTTGTAGTTTGTTTTTAAACAGTAAACTGGTAAAGCATGTTTTTCAAATAAATGTTAACCGCGGATGAAATAATACTAGTTGGATTCTCATCACAGTCAGAGTTAAATGTTTTTATTTGATTTTATATTCTGTGGCATTGTAAAAAAACCGAATTGTTTGAATCAGTGCTTTTCTAGATATGACAAATAATACTTGGCTGATTTCCAAATATGAATCTTGGCACCCTTATTCAAAGGCTTTTTGCGTGAAAACGACGCGATAGTTAGAAGGGTAAAACATAAAACAAACATATGAAATTCATAAATAACAAATATTATGTGTAATATTATGGTCGTATTAACTGCATAATATGGCGATAAAATATCACATCAAAAAAATTATATCCTTTTCAATAATGTTAGGCATGACAGCAACGTTATGCAAAAATTTCTACATTTATATTAGGTACATTGACTAGAATAAACAGCCTTAATATTATGTATATTTTCCGAGGCGATTAGCATTTCAATTTTCAGAAATTTCTTACTCACATAAAAATTGCTTACGTATTCACTACAAGAAAATATAAAAAATATCTAAAAAAAAAAATCGAATATTAATCCGAAGACACTGTCTAGTTTGCAATTGTGTTCCTTAGGAACTTTGTAGTAATTATAAAGATAGCTGCCAATAATATGGGATAAAGAAATGGAGAATAATACGAACAAATCTCGAATTTGAGATATGATATCGATGAAGATGACATAAATTGAACTGGTCTCATTAGCTTAGTTGGTTAAGCGGTTGCCCCGGATAGATAGAAGACCTGGGTTCGAGTCCCAGATGCGACTGAAATCTTTTTATTTTCTGTAATTTTTTTCCGTTTTCATATTTCATTTGGGTTATGTTAATATTATTTTCTACAATGATTAAATAAAGAAAAACGAATTATTAAAACAATTTTTCAATTTTTTTTTTACTTTTGACCAGACCTCTGTGTTTCCTCCATCCTATAACATGGGTCTCTTCAAGACCCAAGTTCACTCCTTCCTATCCTCTAAAAGATCCTCCACACAGCATCCCCAAAGATGATATAGGCCTTGAGGGAAATTATTTCCTCCTTGGTCTCCTGTGTGGAGTTACTGTAAAAAAAAAAAAAAAGACCGTCATCTTCAAACTGTATTAATTACTTGTGTGTTTAATTCGAAGAATTCTTTTTTCTTATTTAACGTAAATCAAATTTAATAATCTTTTAATTAGTATTGCAGTATTTCAGATTAATAAGTAATACCTGCAGAACTTAATGATAACATTTTTAGATTTGCTTTATATTAAAATTTAAAAAAAGATCTGACCGGCTTACTTGTACAAGTCCTAAGATGGCTGTAATAGGCAAATAATAAAGAAGTGGAAATGTCTAAAACTTGTCTTGATAACTTATTTACACAACGTTTGCTCATTATTTTTTTTAATTTCACGAATATTTGACGAAACCTGTTGTACAGAGAAATATGCAAATATTTCCTTCTACTAATGTCACCTGTTTTACATTTATCAATTCATTACCAACAATTATCTTAAAGATATTTTCCTTAAAATACTCGTTGGCATAAATACTACCAATTGTGTTTTTTTCCAAGGTATATCCAGTAGGCAAAAATTAAAATATTTGCGAGTATTAGGATATTTGCAAGAACGAAGCTTTTTAATTCCTTAATTTAAGTAAAGTATTTTGTTTTCACCAACCGGTTTCGATTAACTCAAGCTTCATCAGGGTAAATATAATAACTAAATTCTAGTAAGAGTTATCGGTTATATATAGGTACAAAATACAATAGAATGAAATAGATATATTACACAAGAGAGACAAAAGAAAATATTAGAGGAAGACGAAAATAGAAAAACATTATGTTTTAGAGGGAGACATCCTTACATCCACTGTTATATTTTTATGTATTTTTTGTAATATATCTATTTCATTCTATGGAAGAAGGAAGACATTATTGATTTAAATGCTTACATTTTTTGTTCAAAAAAGACATACAACGAAGTTGCACTCCCATATTATCAATTCAACTCATTATGGGACTATTAATTATTGTTACATAATATTAGGTTTTACAAAGTTTTTAAAGCAAATATGTATATTAAATTATTAAAAAAAAACTAAAAAAATATATTTATAAACAACAGAAAAATAACATTATCTTTCAGTAACTTTTCCATGGTTTTTATTAAATCTTATTTATCTTATCTGAAATCTTATTTTTTACGGTAAGGAATGATGACATATTTAAAAATAGTGTTTTTTTAGTTACCAAGCTTTGATACCTCGTTCAAAAGCGTAAAAATATGTCGTGAACGGGTTTATAAATTTTATTTGTAATAATTACTGAAATCTCGTTAATGTAAGAAATATGAAATATTTAATTTGTGTAATTCTGGTAACCATAATTTGTGAGAAAACTTCCCAGGGAAAATGCTATTAATTGTAACGCTGATGATTAATGCTTCCGCTGCCCACCGAGGCGTATGCCCCTAGCTTTGTTGTAGCGCTTCTTTCGCGTTGCGGTCTTACATAGTTTTGTCACCGATTTCATTCTTGGAGGTAGTGCAAAAAGTGAACTTGGCTTGTCTTTTATCAAGTGCAATAATTGTAACAATGATACAATAATTGTTCATTTCTATTTTTCGCACAGCTGAATGAATCCAGTTCAATGATTTATTATGATTTTGTCATCAAGGAAGACTAAGAAGGAAATATTAGACTAATTTAGTGACACTGTGCAACTATGTCAACTTTTTTTATACTTTATCTCTGACAGCACGGACAATAGTCAAAGCATGAATTCGTCAATGTAATTGCGTATATAAGTTACAGGTCTTTAGTTTTAAGCCATAGTTGTAAGTCATATAGCTGTATTGTGAATTGACCCACTTGGTCATAAATATGTATTAGTTTTAAGTAACTAGTTATACGTCTTAGTTGTATATCGATAGCTACAAGTCACAGATATAAGCCACTAGTAAGTCTTAGTAGTTCTATCTATAAGCCTTAGTTGTAAGTCATCACATATAAATCTTAGTTATTACCCATTAGTAATAAATCTTAGTTGTAAGTTATGAGTTATAGGTTAAATAAATTAGTTGTACAGCGCCCTGAGGTGACATTCTCACGAAAACAGGGCAATCGAAGTAATCCAACAAATTAAAAAAAATTCTAGAATTATTCCCATATTTTCAGATTGTTAAATATGCTTTTATACCGCATGAATCCATAAACTGATTTCAAAGTTAAACAACAAATAACACAAATTTTGTAATCACTCCTAATATGACATTAATGAATAAAATAAGGAATATTGTATTTTTACCGCTTCTCAGTATGTTCACATTATCAAAACAATACAACACATTTAAATAAATCAATTAAGATAAAAATGTCAGTTAAATACATTATAAATGTTAAAACCTCACAGAATTCAGAATTTAAATTGTTTTATAAGTAAATCGGTATTACCGATAATAAATCATTACCCGCCCAAATTGAAAAGGAGTGGGAGTAAATAAAATCATATAAATAAGTCGTCACAGTGTGGATTAACCACAGTTTGAAAATGGTCTTGAACGCCGAAACAGCTGTCACAATAATATAAACTAAAAATACTCGCAGAACTTAATAATAACATTATTAAATTTGATTTACATAAAATTTTTAAAATAAGAGTTACAATTCTCCGAAGTCAGTGGGACTATGGCATCCCCAATTGAGGTGTTTTGAGAGACTGGAAGGGAAAGAAAAACGGTGGGGGGAAATTGGGAAGTTCCAGTCTTCGAGGTCGTCAGAGTCTTATTTTCCCGTACATAAGCATTACTATGGCTTCAGCAATTTGGGGGATGTTGTGTGGCTGACGAAAGAGGGGGATGGAAGGATATAAGGTAGATGGAGATGGTGAAGAATATTCATCTATTCATATATGGTTAATCAAGAGAGTTACTGTACAGACATATCTAGAAATTTCTCGATTCTAAACGGGGTTTCCTCATCAGGGTTATATATATAATATCTTCCACCATATAACGAGCTGCAATATAGAAAACTACTTAAATAAAATAATTTTTAGAAAGAAATCCATTTAAATTAAGTACATTTTTGTTGTTCTTCCCGGTATACAACCTACTACAACTGGGCCTTGAGCCAATGAGCTTATAGGCCTGCCATGGAGGTCGTTTACTCAAATTAAATATCCACTGTGTTTTTATCACTTAAATAGAAAACATGAAAGTTAAAATAATTTTGCGCGAGTTTTAATTAAATTATTTTTAATTTGCTTTAGCCACGCGCTCGAACGGCACACCTTGCATACAATAATATTCTTCACTTTGTCTAAACACGTAATTAACCTTGTGATAGGTGAATTTAATATGGGTTACAGGTAATTGGATTGAAAACATTTAAAAAAAAATAATACTCGAATTGCGGGATTTTTTAGCCATACTTAAAAATTAAGCTAAGAAAATATCCACTTGGCAGATTAAATTTATTTTTGTAACGAACGATAGAGGCTGTGACTAAATGATAACAGTAAAAAAAAAAAATGGTTCTACAAAATAAAATGATTATTAAAACGCATCATCTGGAAAAGGTTGGCTTAATGTTTTGGAAGTACACAATACTGTTATTTTTATAAATTACTAAAATTTTAGTAGATAATCCTTACCGTTATTATTATTTAGAAACAGGCAGTGCACGAGATCAATTGTTTTCTCTAATCTTTTACTCCACAGGATGTTTGGAAATAACTGACATTCAATATCTACATATATAAAAATCAGTTTATATGTCCTCGATGTTCTCGAAAATCACCGGACCGGTTTCGCTGAAAATAGCACAGTTTATTTTTATTAGTGCTGGGAAGGTTTAGAAAGTAGTTCGAATGAAATGCAATATGTAAAACTGTTGCTATAACGTTTTAAAATTAGTATGAAAGACATTGAACAGGCCATGTTTTATTTTGTTTAGGCCATAGATATAACACTCTGGTTAGCCACAGATTGCATTTTCAAAAGAAGAAGGTTTTTTTGGATAGTAGGCAGTGGTATTTAAGGACTTTGTGATTTAGATATATTTTTAAAAGAAAATAATGACATGAATGTTTCTTTATTTGGAGATAGTTACTTTCGCTGTCAAATCA
This sequence comes from Halesus radiatus, assembly GCA_022606495.2. Lineage (NCBI taxonomy): Eukaryota > Metazoa > Arthropoda > Insecta > Trichoptera > Limnephilidae > Halesus > Halesus radiatus. Next base: position 103,959 of record JAHDVE020009927.1, on the reverse strand, counting down.
ATTATGACACCCTAATGACAAGCAACAATTCACAACTTTCTAACTTAATTTTTAAAAAAAAATCCCGAGCAAGGCCAGGTACACATCAGTTAGTAATCAATAAATCATCTTTTTGGAGGTTGGCAGTAGGTTATTTAACTCTCAAAAATAATATTTTCAAAAAAATCTTGATTTTTATCTCTTCGAATTTCAAATAACCTATTTCCATTACAACGGACCTTCAAACTGAACAGCTGTAACTCATTGTTAAAATCATGTAATTGCCCTTTGTTACATATAGTTGAACATATAAAATATCTTGGTATGCACATAGACGATCTTCTTAAATGGAATGTACGTATTACAAACCTAACGAAAAAACTGAGGAAACTCGTCTATTTCATTAAAAATGTGAGATATACACTGAATAGAAAACAACTGAAGCAAGTTTACTGTGCTCTTCTACAATAATCTCTCGAATATATGATATTATCAGTTGGGGTAGTACCACAAATACTTGCTTAGAGCCTTTAGTAAAGATCCAGAAATTAATCCTGAAGATTATTCCTAAAGTTTCATTAAGGACAGAGTATTGATTTTATTTTTAAGAAACTAAATGTTCCCAACTTGAAAAATATATATTTAAAAAATATTCTGCTGCATCAATTAAAAAATATTCATATGTTTGAAAAAATAACGAGCACTAGAGCCCTAAGACACGTAAAATATTTAATATCCTATTTGGAATGCTATTAAGCTATTTAATTCCATTACTAGTGACATTTGAAATACGCAAAACAATTAATTAATTATTAATTAATTTTAAGTTCCTGGAAAAGTTAGATCTTTGATCACCTCCAATAAACCTGTCTGTTTCTAAATTCCTTTATGCCTTTAAATTAGTTTATTTTTGAAAAAAAAAGCTAAATTATAATCTGTCATCTAATATACTCGTACAATAACCTAGCTGAACAACCACTCCTGTAAATTATCATCTCAACACAGGCGTTTTGTCCATCACACCCTGTGAGGTGGACAATACGTCAGCCTTGTTTATCAGCCTTGTTTTAGTTAACACATGTTTATAAATATGTATATGTAATAAATAAATATTCAAAGTTAACTCCAAATTTAAGTAATTCGTAATAACGAAAGTAAAATATTTACTATACAAATGGATTCATTTAATTGAATATAGAATGAAAAGAAAACATTGGTAAAATTTTAATTCATTTTAGTTTTACTATGATTTTGATCTTGTCAATAACGATGTAAACTGAACTTTATTGTTTTATTTTGAAAATTGTTGAAATACACGACAACAAATTAGAGTTCATTTAATTGCGTTGGGATTGAAGAACGTATGCGCGCGTTATAGGGGTTGATATACTATGTATTTAAAATTGACCTATAACACTTATATGAACCTTGCCTACATAAAAAAAAAATAGTGGAGTATCCGGCGGCCCCCCACACCATTAATAAAATTATTTACTCATTGAAGAAGATTTTATTATTTAAAAAATCTCAATTTAATGATATGATAAAAAAGAAACATAAAATAAAAAGGTACTACGGAACAACGTTACGTTTTACGTCATTTTTATCGATATCGTGCCTCAAATTTAGGATGTACCAATATTATCCTCAATTACTTTATGCTATTTTTTGCATGATGCAATATTCTACCCAAATATATTTGCAGTCTGGATAGTGTTTTTGTATTTATATGGGACATCTATTGACTTTCAATAAGTTATTCCTGTACGGAAAATATACAAATACTATATTTTGGAGGGAACACTGGTACACATACGACACTTTAATCTGTCAGCAGAAGTTATTTGTAGGAAAATATAGGTCAATAAAGGCCGAATAACTTTTTCACAATGAATGCTTTATTAACTGTCTATTTATATGGTTTTTCTCTATCAAACAATTGGAGTATGTTTAAAGTCATTGACGTCTTTGAGATTAATAGAAACACGTCAGTTAGGACGTTTTTGATGATTTAGTTGACGTCATTGTTTTATGTCCCTGAAATAGTTACGTCAACAGCTGCCATTTACGTCGTTAAATGCGTTATCTGAATCGCAGATGTACGTCACCTTGATATGGTGATGCACTTTTTACATGTGATGACGTAGGCATCTGTGCCATTTTCTAAATACGTATTATGATTTGAACGTCCGATATAATTCCAATACATTGTAATATTCTTTCTAGACTGTTCCTTATAAAAAAAAATCGTTCGATTCCTTTTTACTTTCTGTTTCATTTTTCTTTTGAGCTTTGTTAATATTATCTTCTTCAATGATTAAATATCACGATGAGATTTACAGGCTTCAATAAGTTAGTCCAATAAATTAAAGTAATTTATTAATTACTTCTGTAACAATAGCAAAAGTTGTGTTTAAAAAAGCCTATGGTACCCAGGTATAAATAATGATTTAGACGTTTTTTAAGAAGGTTGAATCGAGTTTAGATGATGTAAAGTTACTTCAACAACCTCTGAAGTGTCAAAATTGAGGGTTACGTCGAAAGGTTATAAATATGAATTTGGTAACGGTCGTTGAACTGGGGTGTCGGTTTCAGTTCTGGACAACACTTTCTTCTATATTTAGAAAGGATTAAGTCAAGGGTTATTCAAATATTAGGGTTTCTCTATACATTGGTTTACGGACATTCAGATAGATAGCTCTGATATTTAGTTTCATAACTCGTGTTTTGTTCTTCTCTTGTCTTGCGCAGAATATTGTTCCTGAGTTCGGTCATTTGAACCAGAAACGAATTTCATTATTCTAAAAGGAGTTCTCTCATTCCATTACTATCTACGAGTATGCTGGAAAAATAAATATTATTATAGGTTTGAAGATAATAGAACCTTTTGCGCTAAAATACTTTTATTTCCTTCAGTATGATCATCTGTAGAATATTTTAAAGCAGGTTAGCTGCATAATTTCTTAACATAGTTATTTAGACACTATTGTACGTAGATTGCATGTATTCAATAATAAATACACAGAGATGAATGATGCATTTAACTACAAGTATTATAGATACAAAAAGATTATAATATATAAATATGTAATAATTGGAGTAAAGCTAAGCTAACAATTTCATAAAACAGTATTATTAAACATAATAATTGGATTACTTCTTTTGCGCCGTTTTCGTGAAAAATACACTTAAAGGAGGTTGATAACTCAATTTTCCTTACCTATAACTTATCACTTGTAACTAACAGATAAGATTTATTACTAACGACTTACAACTAAGATTTATAACTAGCAATTTACAACGAAGACTTATGACTAGTGAACTAATGACATACATATTTATGATAAATGAGTCTCAAGAATATTTCTGAAACAATCACAACTATGGCTTAAAATTAGAGACTTACAACTAATATACTTATTTATATTTTAAAAAATCAAATGTTTTTACGTAACATTTACAACTATTATTGGAATAATATAAGTAATTACTAATTTGCTGTATTAAAACTATATGGCTATAATATATATTTTCGTAATATTTGTAAGATCTCATTTGCGCACATGAAAATAAATAAATACGAGGTGTGTTCAAAAGATAAGGTGAATTTTGAATTTTCGCGGGCTGTGTACATTCGATTATCGATTTTTTTTTGTTATGTTGGTACACATATGTTTATCATATGTTAGCACTATCAGCCATTTTGGATCAGTGGTTTGTTTTTGACAACTTGACAAGCGTATTTTGAATCATACTGACGTTTTAGCCAGTTCAGTTTCAGATCGTTTTTAAAATCCCCAATTATTAATGAAAATATTCAAATTTCTTTGAAACACAATTGAAATTGAAAAATTAACTTTATATCTTTAAGGGTATCCATAGTTTTTGAAAATACTCCACTGTGGATACTCTCAATATCGCACTTATGAGAGACAATCCTTCAGAAACGAATGGTTGCTTCTAATATCTCCTTATCCGTGTCAGGTAAATAGTTAGGAATTCCTCATTTCTTTCCCTTCTCAGCAAAACCTTCCCCATTAAATTTCCTTAGTTCCACTGGGTCCGAGCAGTTTTTGCAAAAGAGATTTGTGAGGAAATCACATCTACTTTTTCTAGTGGTTTTCAATTTAAGAGGCGAATATGGGCACCGCCGCCCGCGAACCATTCATTGGATAACCAACACCTCTACAATAGGTTACCCTAAGGGGTTTATTACGGAAGATGACTTAGCAGTGGTGCCTGGATTCATGGGATGAGGTATATTCAGGCCGGTTGAGGGAGACCCCATAACCTCTCCAACCGGACTCTCTCAACTCATCGCCTTGCAACAACAGTGGGAGGGATGGATTAATAAATCCACCACTCCAGGACATACTGTCTGCCAGATTCCAAACTACTCCTCATATATTTTTCCTTTTCAATCCATGAAAAAACCCACCACACAGCATCCCCAAAGACGATATAAAATAATTTTCTCCAAGGCCTCTGCGTGGAGTTAATGTTAAAAAAAACTCTCAAAATTTACTAAGCAGGTCAACATAACCCGACTCCCGAAACAATCCCCTGCCAGGTACGGTAGAACTATAGACATACCAGTTCGTAGATTAGAAAGTTTCTGCTTCACTGCATACCCCTTCCAGCCAAAAGAATTCTTGGAACCGAGTACCGATACATTGGCGTGGGCACCTAACCTTTAATAATGTACAAACAACCCATATTTACTTTTAAAATTAGTCTGACATAAAATTTAAAATATTTTTACGGAATGTTTCAAATAAATTGAGTCATTTGGTTTAACGGGAAAATTCTTTACTCCTTATAAAAAATATTAATTTATAAATTACAGGTATAAAATGGGAAACGGTCTAATAGGTTTAATCTATAAAATTAACTATTGATTGAACAAATGCCTTGGGTTCCCACGCAGGTGTCGTGGGTTACATTCTTCTGTTAGCATGGTTCTCCATACACATTTTCCGCTTATATTAGGAGTTTTTGAAATATTGTCAGGTTATTCGTAACCCGGGAAAATTCATCTTTCCTTTTAAGAATAAAGTCGTATAAGTACACACATGTATATATTTATAAAATATTCGAATGTATTTCTATATTTTATAACATTATCATAAAAAAAAATTTTTTTTCACCGAAAGTTCATTCAGTTTTTCATCTTTCCGAATAATAGTCATACAAAATATACATTTTTGCTGTACCTTCAAACGCGAGCTATAAATTTCCATATTAATTGAATACTTTTAAAGTTTCAGAAGTTGTACTCCATAAAATTGGTTTAATTATGCAAGTATATGCAGTCAAATAACTCGCGTTTTGCTGCATTGCGTTTTAATGAATAAATTTCAAAATTTATTGTCAAGATCCCGATGGTAGTTTTGGCAGGAGTTTGTGGTATTGGAATACATATAAACCGTTCAGATATAATACACAAGAAGTGCCATTCACTTTATCCAATCGAATTATTGTCCGGTGATGTAATAATTTCATAAAAGCATACTGTTTTAAAACTGGTACGTGTAACAATCGGGGTAATGCCGTTCTCTAGCTTTATCAGAATGAACAAGAAACCTGCTTTTTTAAAACAGTTTCGGTTATAACTGTTCCTTGATCAGAGCAATATAAACTATTTGGCTTGTTATTTTTTAAACTATACGCACACGGAAATCATTTTAAAGAGATTCTTGTTTGTGTAGTAATGTACTATACCGTAGAAGTACAATGAGGTACAAGGGGGACTGCGGGATTCTAAACAATGTCGAGTCATTGGTGTGCACAAATGAATTTAAAAGTGGGCTATTATTATGGCTGTGGACGCATTTGCGCACCGATGCGTGAATTTTTAATCCCATCAAAGCATCCCATTGAAGAATTAATGTATTTATAAATTATGTTTTGATTGATTTCTATAAGTTGCGCGTATTTAAAAATAGCGGAAATCAAGGAAGCGTATGTTAGGATAATGAAGAGAATCACCAATATTTAACAGGAGTTTATTTATTTGTACAACTACGAGTATTATAAAAAAATACGATTAAATTGAACGATATCAATTAGAACACGATTACAACAAGTAAAATGATTTCAAATGAATAAAGAGAGATAATCCAATCTAGCCGAATAACAGGAAGAAAATGAAAGTATTAGTAAAAACCGGCGACTGCATTGGATATGTAAATGGTACTACTGTTGCCGTACATCAGGTGTTTGACAGCTGTCGAAATAGTGACTTCGGTGTGTTTTCCTTTCTCTAATCTTTTCTCATTTCCTTCCAACTAAAAACAGCCCAGGGTTGTAGAAAACCATCCAGAATCCAAACGTTGACTGACATGGTTTTAATCATGTCCAGTGACGATATATGACTAGCCACGTACTTCATTACCTGTCTCTTCCCCATCTCCACCTTCCATTGATCCATTCCGTTTCATAAAAGTATACCATAGTCCCACTTGCTCCGGGAAACTTGGACCCTTGTACGATATTCACGGCTTTTCAGTAATTTGTTTTGAAAAATTGTACCTCTTAAATAGTATCATGTAAACATAAATTTTAATTAATTCAACATGTCACTAATACGTATAACGTCAAACCCATGGAAATGATTGTCTCATTTTAATTTATTGTTAAATCTGTTAATAATTCCAGACAGATTTCAGAAAATACAAAGCCGTATAAAATAAATTTGAGGAATCTTTTTAATTCGGGTACAGCCGCCCTGGGAACCATTCATCAAATAACCAACACCTCTGCTATAAGTCACCCCAAGTGGTTCGCTACGTTTGGTAGTTTAGTTATTTGGTACCTTGATCACGGAGTGAGGTTTGTCCAGGTGTTAGTGGTGGATGCGTCTGCCCACCAATTGCGTGATGTGCCGGATCGGGAAAGGCCGGTTGATGAAGACTCCTTGACCTCTCGTGCCGGACTCTCTCGACTCATCTACTCGCACCGAAGTGAAAGCGATGCATTAATACGTTCGTTACTCTGGAGACACTGACCTCTAGATTCCTACCCATCCCTCAGAACTTACTTCATTTCCTTAAAAATACTATTCACACAGCATCCCAAAGATAAAGTAGGCACCGAGCCCACACACCGAGAAACACGACCGCCTGTGTAGAGTTAATTTTTTTTAAATTTGCTTTGAGTTTGTTGATATTTAATGCGTCACTAGTCTCTCATTTGAAATGAACAATTCTAGTCATTCATCAAAGATAATATAGCAAACCGATTGATTTGTTGATCACTTCGGTGGTTGTTTTGATGATAGGAAATTTAATGTCATGTGTTACAGAGGCATTTGCAAATAATTATGCTCAAACGCTTTGAAACAGTTCCCATAACACTTAATTATTATGACATGCATTACAGTGATATGTAGCGATTGACCATTGTGTCTACCGTATACACTGGGAACGCTTTATAGAATTAAAGGACAATTTTTTTCGTTTGTGTTCGTTCGAAGAATAAATGATATAAAATATATTTTAGCATTTTTTGGATATATAAATCAATCTTGAATAACCCAATAACTATCTAAAGGTTATGGAGGTGATAGAACGGTTAAGATCCTTTACTCCTGATTCAGATATTGCTGGTACGGAACCCGACGTGCGCAAATAATTGTATTCATTTTCTTACGTAATCAACCTAATGTTGGGCTTGTAGATTCTCCCAGTATCATCCTAGCGAAAAACCATCATTACGAATTGAAACGTTGCTTGAAATTGCTTTAGCCATATTTGAAAACCAAATGTAAATAGTCAGATACTTCCCAACCTTCAACTTCACCATGTCCTGCTCCTTTTCATTATTTTTGAGCTAACAGCATACCCCGATTGGAAATGCCATAACTCAATAAACTCCAGGCAGTTGGACTTTTAAACGGTATTCGTATTAAAAAAGTCAATAAAACTGTGATATTTTGTAAAAGGGAGACGAGTTAAAATTGGTGAATTTTACAGGGGAGACGATTGTATTTTAGACTTTTTGACAGATAGGAGAATTGTAATGAATTTTTTTTAATCACTAAAGCATTGCGTTTCTCGACCCATAAAATACAGCGATTATTGAAACTGTCGTATATTTCCGTATCATTATTTTAAAATAAATTATCGCGTAATTTGTGCGTGCTAATTTATAAAAATATGTTCCTCATTTCAGTATGTCAATAAATAATATCACAAAAGTAATTTTTTATAGCAAATTCGTCTCTTTTTCTATGTAGAAGATAAAAATGGGATTCATTTGGCAAATTATCCATAAATCAATCACTTTTTTATAAAATTAATAATATGTGTTTTGTTTACACCACTGCACTCTTTAATACATAAATATCAACATATCAGTCTAGGCGCCTTCGTGGCTGCCAGCTGCTTTTTATAGTCGCTCCTGATTTATCTTTGAAGTATTGGGAAGTTAGTAATTTTCCCGGTGTAAAAATAGCATAAAATAACCGCAATAATTTTTAAGTTCTGTGTATAAAAATTACATAATTTTAGTGCTGTCGTTTCGAGCTTAAATCAAGTTTATAATAAAAACCCAAATAATTTTGAGTTGAAATCTGCTTCGTTCTGCCGAATTAACGCATGATGTGACCGATGTCCGGGTCACATCTGGCGGTCGGTCGAAGGCCCTTAGCACATGTACTAGTGAAGTTCGGGCTACGGTGGTTGTAAAAAATATTATAACCGGGAATTGGGCTGCTGGGACCCCAACAAGGACACCGCCAGCTGGAGCGAGAACGAGCCTTTACCTTCGTCATTGAGATAGTGGCCAAGCTCCTCAACAAGCACGACTTTGACCTGATCTGCCGGATGCATCAGGTGGTAGAGGACGGGTATGATTTCTTTGCCAAGAAGCAACTGGTACTGCGGGGAATTCGATAATGCAGGAGCAATGATGTCAGTGGACGACACGCTGAAGTGCTCCTTCCGGATCCTGAATCCGGCTGACAAGCGCCTGGCGTAATAATAATAATAATAATCGGATGATTTTTATAGCGCCGTTTTTGTGAAAAATCACCTCAAGGGCGCTGTACAAATATTACTTCCTATTCTTATATAATTCTTATATTACATTTATTCTACGATTTTTTTTTTTTTACATTTATTTTCTCTTTTTGGACATGCTATCATTACACATTATTCATTACGTACGTGCAGACCAACACCAACCGTCCCGTCACGCCGCCCAGGGACGTCACCAAGACAAAGAAGATTTTGAGGGCCCTCTGGATCAATCCCACCGGCCACCATCCTCCCCCGCCGCTCCACCCTTTTAAGAGTATTCTGCTTTATTTATCCTAAAAATATGGATAATAATTCTTTGTCTTAGCTTAAATACACTCTTGAATATAATGGAAACAATCACTCTATCATTTGTATTAGCGTCTTGCAATATATCGTAAGGAATAAATACAGTTAGCTTCTTTTTTTTCCAATTTAACATTAAATTTAGTTTTTATAATTAATATATATGACTCTTTATATGATCTATAAACAATGTGTAATGATAGCCTGTCCAAAAAGAGAAAACAAATGTAAAAAATATATATATATAATAATAATAAATTCGTAGAATAGACGTAATATAAGAATAATAAAAGAATAGGAAGTAATATTTGTACAGCGCCCCTGAGGTGATTTCTCACAAAAGCGGCGCTATAGAAATGGTGCAATTATTAATATTATTTTTATTATGTTTCGATAGCAATGCTTTGTATCGTGATGACGGATGTTGATGTTTATATATTATACAATGCAGGGGTGTAAACAAATCACAGCTCATTAATTTTATTGGTAATGACGCCACAAAATAATTATACATGAAGAAATCTTTTTTTGTTTTTTTTTTTTTTTAGTTATTTGTTTCTTTTCCTGTTTGTTTTTTTTTTAATTCTTTCTTTGTATTCAGCATCGTTACAGGGTAATGACAAATAAGTAATAACAATAATTAATAACAGTAATTAAATACGTAGTGTATTTGTGGCACGTTCCATAGTGGTAGATAATATCAGTATGGCCCTTATGAAGATCACCATTCCTAATTGAAAGGATAATTGAAATAGATTGAGCCGGGTTTGGTGACCAGATATAAATAGCCAGGTTCTTCCCCACTTTCCTTCTTCCTCATCTCCTTTTGCTCTTCAATACCTTCAGCCTCACAACATATCCCAAATTGTGGATGCCATAATCTTACTGGCACTGTTGAGTGGTATCACATAAAAAAGAGTTATTACTTCGAATTTCGTTAATATTCAATATTTAATCTTAACAATCGCTGAAGTGGTTGAATTTTAAAAGTCATTACTTATGTAACACTTGAGCGATTGTTATAATGGATGAAACTATCGGCCTAACTTTTGAATGCCAAATATTAAATATTCAGCTCACGAATGTCGCCTACGTTGTTTAAAATAAAGTGTATCATAAAAACGAATTGAACGCCGAAACAGCTGTCACAATAATAAACCAAAATACTTGCAGAATTTAATAATAACAAAGTTAAATTTAAATAGCATTAAATTATTTAAAAATGTATGTTTCACAGAAGTTTTGTTAATTAATTATATTATTTTCTCTTAACTAGCGAAAGAAAAACGTTTCCAAATTTTTTTGGTTTTATACCTATTTACATATTGTATTTTTGGTTTATTAGAATGTATGCTGTTTCAATTGATCGAGAGTAAGTTAAGAAGTTCTTTAAATAATGTTCAATAAATGATATTTTCTTTTTAACATACTCGTATAGGCATAAAGTAGAACATAGTATAAAGGTCGGCTTATTTCCACTGGGCGATTTCTTCCAACGAACCCAGGAGTAATTTTTTTGTACGCTGTTTTTTTCGTAATGTATATTGAAATTTACGTAAACATAAAGTACAAACAATGCCTTTTCTGAATTGGTAATCATATTAAAATAATGATAATAAATATGCCACGAGGAAAATATAGGAATAAAGGTGGGTGTAGTGAGGCAATAAGCTGGCGCGAAGAAAATAACATGATCCCTACATCGTATAGACAAGTGGTTGAACCACCACGTAACTCGGTTTTGGTTTACTCCTTGTATCCTTCTTATCGATATACTCGTACATATATATTTCATTAATTATTATTATTTTATATTTTCTTAGAAAGTAGTCGGATTGTGTTTGATATATTAATGAAATAAAACTGTTTTTTGATAACACAAGTATCTTCAGGGTACAAAATTAAAATAATCAAAAAATACCGGGTCGTTTCTGCGACTCGTTCTTGAAATCAGTAAGAAAGTTTTGGAATGATTTGCCGGCTTCTGTGTGTCCTCCCTCCTACTCCTGCCTCTTAAAGATACGTGTATGAAAACTTAAGATAATGAAATAATATTTGACATTGATCTGTCATGGTTAAAATTGGTGGGGTCAAGATTTTTCTCCAGTGTGTTTCAATGCTGGAGTCGTTGATGGGATAATATGGTGGTTTGAAAAATCAACAAAACAAAACACTTCTCACGTCATTAGACCCCAATTGCAGGGCATTTCGGAGCATTGTAGAAATTATTTATACGTTTTTTACGGTGTTCCATTTAATATAAAATTTACTTTATTTGTTGTTTTTATTTAATTTTTTGTTTTTGTTTTGTGTTTTTTGGTTTTTGTTTGTTTTTTTTTTTTCTTAATTTTTTTTTTCTTTTTGTTTTTTGTTTTATGTTTTTTGTATTTTTTTTTGTATTTTGTATTTTGTATTTTGTTTTTTGTTTTTTATTTATTTATTTTTTGTTTTTGCTTTTTGTTTTTCGTTTTCTGTTTTTTTGTTTTGTTTTTGGTTTTTGTTTTTCGTTTTTTGTGTTGCGTTTTTCGTTTTTTTTTATTTTTTTTTTATGTCTTGTGGTAATGAATTATATAGTTTAGTGGAGAGATATTTATAATTCCTTTGTACAAAAGGAGTTTTAAATTTAGGAATATTCATAATGTCGATTTGGTACGCTAATGTATGGTGAAAATTTTGAAGTTTTGAAATTTTTGATTAACATATTCTTATCATAAATATTTTGAATGTTAGGTACTGCAAAAGGTTTGAAAATTTCTCTTATTTGCGATCTTATGAGGACTTTATAAATGGTTTTTATAATACCCTCTTGGATTTAGTCAATTGTATCAGTAGAATTTTATTTTCTGATAGAGTTTTAAACATGCTATATGCGAGCAATCCGTTTGTGCGCGTACTGTTTTCGTTTCACTTAAATTACCCATTTATTAACATAAAGCAGTCTAGTTGTGGCATGACGAAAATTGGTTCTCGTGATAATGTCAGCGTGACAAGGTTTACATAAAATTTTCGTCACCTTCCCTATGAGAACATTGTTGTCACATAAATATTGTCATAGCGCGAACTCAAGGTGCAAACAATGTGCTTCCCACACGTAGTACTTATTCCATGGAAGTGGCACATTCAACTCGCCTAGATCCAAGGAAAGCATACCCAAAGTGCCCTACCGAAGCGGTACCAACCCTTTAATTTAAAGCAAAGGGGTAGTTTAAGTGAAAGTGATGTTTACATCAAGGGTTTCTTCAGTAGGTTACACCCACGGAATATACTTTCTAGTACATTGAAAATCGCTAAAACCTTGTTTGAGTTTGTTTGAAATACCGTTCCGTAATCTGAAAATAAGTCTTTGGTATAATTCACTCGCACAATGTCAACTTTAAATCGAATTATAGTTTTCTGCTTATCAGTATAGTGGCGTAATCTTTTTTACAGCTTTGCGATTATCGAAAACAAAAAGTTTCTGTATGTTATGAGAAATCCCAGGTTTTACCTAGTTAATACGTTCTATATTAAAGGATATCATTCTTGAAATAAATACTCATAGATTCACCTTTTTTGTGATTCACGATAAATTTATTTACACAACGTTCTTTCTTTTGGTTCCGGACAATTGTGAAAGCGGGGAATAGTTACGACATTACTCTGCAAAATTAAATTTATAAGATTAATGGTTTGATCCCTTCTGACTCTGTTAAAAAAATCCCTCGAACTCTGGTGCTGTATACCCAGTGTACAAGGTACCTACACATTTTGAACATTGCAATTTTTAAGATGAATAAAATGGATAGTTTACATATATTACTAATGAAAATCATTTTATAAATAGTACATATGTGTATATATATATACCAAGTAAAATGTTATAGAAAACACATTACAGTTGGCAGACCACCGGATACTACTGACGACCGGGCATCGTGGCAGAATAAGCAGAGCTCCATACTTCTCTCTCTCTCTCTCACTACCGCACCACTCGGCATGTTATTGACGCACACAGACATACTTTTACATTAACTATTTTTTGTTTGGAAGTTGTATTTACTATGTAATTTTGCTACTTTCGATTTATTAATTTCGCTAAATTTCGTGTAGTAAATAAAACTTCCAAACAAAATGTCTAGAAATTGCTACATAGTGAATGCCGAAAAAATACACATAACAATTTTTTTTGCCTGATTTTTCAACAATTTTTTTTCTCTTGCTTTCTATAAATACTTAATTAATTAATTTATTTATTTTACCCAACACGTAAATTTATTACTGATGAACACCTAAAATATGACCTCTCGTGTGCAGTACATTTACAGAGATATTGAAATAAATAGGGACAATTCAAATAAGTTGACATCTCCGGCAAGGAAGGGTTAAGAACATCGTCAAATAATAATAACTATCTTCCTGGCGAAAGAAAACCATCAAGAATCGAAATATTGTTAGAAATAGCTTTAGCCGTATTCACTGATCAAATTTGAATAACCAGGTATTACCAAATCTTCCTCTATTAATATTCTTAAAATAATATTATTTCTTTCGTGTACCTTAGAAGCGCTCTAGTATTATTTGTTGATGATTTTAATCTGACAAAAAGTTATTCTGATTCACTACTTATCTACGGCATATTTATCTGGTTAGAAATTATAAAACTCTTAACCTGAGGAAACTGCGCATAATTTTTTTTATTAATAAATCGGATATACATTGTGCACTGACTCTAAAACAGGACACATAATATAATTGTCGGTTTAATAATTAATATCATTTGTTTTTCTATAATCCCTGCTGTTATTGGTTCGCCTTTCATATACATGCTTTATTTTCTTGCTCATTATGTTGCACGATACAAAAAATCTGACCTCCACATCACGGGCATGTGCCTAGTCTGGTGAACTAAAAAAAAAACACCTGTAATTTATTACATTATAATAAATAAATGCATAATTTAAAAATGTTATAATAAGAAAATTCAGTCTATTTTTTTAATATGTTTTATCAATAATGACGATCAAACTTAAATAATAGTATATTTCGTTTTTTGTAAAGTTAGTTTTTATGGCTAAAATAATTTTCTAACGTTCAATTTCTCATAGGTCGCCAAAACGCTCCAAATCTATGGCCGGTGGATTTTGATCAGTTTTGAGGTTAGAATGTCAAATGTCAAAACAAGGATAATTGTATATTCTATTCATGGTATACCATAACTAAACAAAAGTAATAAAATTATGTACCTTTTTCGAAACTTTAAATCAAAGAATAATAATAGTGTTGACCATTATCATTATCATTATATCCGTATTGATAATTGGTTTGATGATGAATACTCTAATTTCTTCCATGAAAATAGTTGTTTATATTGAACAGTAATTATAGAGCTTAAAGTCACCCAAATTATGTTAAAATTTTGCCAAAACTAAAAAAATACGCATTCAAAATAGAAAACAAAATCGATTTTTTTTTCATACTAATCCAAAAACAGAATGCTCACGTGACGTCCGATGTTCCAAATGCAATGGTACCAACATAACACGGTGTTTTGATGAGCTGATTTTTTATTAAATTTTAAATTATGATTTATAAATTCTACATCTAATTATACCTGTATATAATGAAAGTTATATATGTTATTCAGAATCGGCGTTTGCTGATTTATATGAATATATATTTTTAAAGCCATTATATTTTTCGCTGCAACTCCTTATTCTACCCTTACTCTCTTCCGCCTTCTAACATTGAGATGCTACAGTTCAAATTGCTCTGGGTAATTGGAATTCTCGTAAAATTTTTGTCATAACATACTTTTTTGTAATTTAATCACATGTTTTTGACAACGGTTTCTTCCCGTTTTACAGAATACAACACTCTCCATACAGTAAAGCTCTTTAGCAATGCCTACATTTTTAAATACCCATCTTTCTAATATCATGTAACTGTGTTTTAAATACCAAATCGATATTACCGTATAGCCGTATGGATTTTATGTTAGCAGAGTAGCCACAGAGATAGTACGAGGAAGCCATATATCGTACAATATATTATTTAATCTTTATTTTTCGTTCCGGAGTCAACCCTCTGCGGTAAGCTGATCGTGGAGCTCCTTTGTTTTTTCTTTGTTCAAATAAATAAATTGGTTCGAATATAAAGTGACCGAGCCACTAAATTACCGGTTACGGTTGAACAAGCCTGGCTCCATCCTAATTGGCCGGTTTACTGGACTAAAATGGCTCGGATAACGATTTTATTTTATTTGTTACATTACTCTGCCACTGAAATAAAATAACTCCGAAGGCTTTGAAAATATTTATGCAGTTCAATAAACTATTAAGAGGAACGGCTACGCGGCCTGTTTTATACCAAATTTAATTTTGGATTAGAGGCCAAAATACTCACCTAAACCTAATGATATATATTTTTTAAAATTAATATAAGTTTAGTAAATATCAAGTACGTACGAAATGTATTTTATTTATTTTGTTTTACATTATGAAATATAGGCCATTAAAGGAATTGATTTTTCACGATTTTAAAGGCATCTTTAATAATTATTTGGGGGCTGACGGTGAAAAAAAAAAGTTTCACCCCATCTGCTTTGAAAATATAATAATATAAAATATATAAAATAAGCATTATGGTGTACTAATTAAAAACGACCAATTTATTTTAGAACACAAATTTGCAGTACATAATTTAAAACATCGACCCAAAAATAGTTTTTTTTTTAAATGTTTTGTTTTTATTTTTTTTTATTTACGTAATCATATTTACATAGCAAATCAGATAATTAAAAAAAAACGGTAACCCGCAAATAATTTTCTAATTTAGATCTAAAATTATGAAAATTGATTTTTTCAAGGCACATACTTCATAATTTAAAACAAAAATAACCAAAATACTTCTCAAACGTATTAGATATTTATTAAATCATTAATTTAAAAAAATATGTATCATTCTGTTTGGATGGGTATTTTGGCCTCGAATCCAAAATGAAGTTTTGAATGAAACAGGCCGCGCAGCCGTTCCTCTTAAGTGCAAAAACATGTTCAAAACATTTTTACGATTATTGAAGCTCAGGCCATCTTTCCGCAGAGGCAGCTAGAGAGAGTGAAACACACGATGATACTGCTTGCATCATTTACATTCGTAAATACTTTTCTATTTTATCTTTTTTTTTAAATTTGAACTAGAGTCCCAATTGCTGTGAACCATCTAGAGTCGAAGACTATGACATCCCCAATTAGTGTATGTTATTAGACAGAAAGTAGTGAGGTGGGGAAGGAAATGAGGCAGAGGATGGTGGGGAAGTACCCGATTGTTCAGATCTTGTCACCAAACACTGCTAAAGCCATTGCAAGCAATGTTTCGATTCTGAGGACTTACTGAAAGTATCTACCATTCTGGAACTTGTCGAGAATTAATAAATTGTGGAATAACACAAATGGCCGTGATTTGAACCTGCGACCTATCGATTCGTAGCCGAGGATCGATACCACTCAACCACTGAAGCCGCCGGACCGTTTCTTTTAACCTATCTCGACTTGAGGATTCATGTTTAGCTGGGTCGTACAACTTATTCCGTATTTTAAAATGTATTGGGCAATCTTTGATTCGATCGAAGATTTCATGACGATATATCCTGTCTACGTTTCAAACATTTTCTTGTTATCCAATTGTTAGTCAAGATTATCATATAAAAATTGGTAGGTAATTTACATCGGCCCCCGAATTTCAAATAATAACGTTCTTAATTAGGTGCATACTTGTGTTTTCTTTTATTTTGAAAATGTTCTAAAGAAACAAACCTTATTCTTTTGAATATGTAATCTGTGGCCAATCGAAGTGATATATCTATGGGCTGACCTCAATACAATATGGCGAGTTCAGTTTTTTTCATTCTAATTTTAAAACGTTATAGCAATAGTTTCAAAGATTGGAGTTTATTCAAACTACTCTCTAAACCTTCTCGGCACTAATAAAAATAAATTGTGATATTTTTGGCGAAACCGGTCTAGCAATTTTCGAGAAGATTGAGGACAGACAGACAAACATTCATTTTTATAAATAGAAATATCTTCCTTTTGCACAATCACTAATTCTATCTCACTTCTTTTCTATCTGCTATATTATAATTTAATTATAACAAAACAAAAAAATAATAAATGTTTTTAGTTAACTACCTAACCATCATTTCAAAAGACCATGGTACGTTTAAAAAAAATATATTTTTAAACTGTCAAGTGTCATAGGTCACGTTTAACAAGATTCCATAAAAATAAACGTCAAATCAAAACAAAACCAAGATCGAAGTAATGCTTTGTCACGTTCTTTTGCGAATGGAAGAGATTTATTATTACTGTAGAAAAATAAAATAAAAACTTGTCAAATATTTCACAAGCCAGATGAAACACAATGATAATATCACAGTAAAATAAAAACACTTTACTGTTTTATTTATTTCATTCTTGTAATATCAAGAACATCATAAATACATCTCTAAAACCAATATAACTGTTGAAGGAGTAAAATATCTTTACATTTTATGTACATTATTTACGTTAACACTACGTTTTTAATCAATTATCACTACGTTTTTATACATTATCCGAAATTTTGGGAAAAAAAATCCTCCAGCACAAGTACAAACCCGAAAGGAGGAATAAGGATACACTTCAGAAAAAGGTCACAAACTTAAAAGGCAAATCATTTTTAAGACCCTAACTTTAAATTCATTTGTGCACTTCGATAATGGTTCAAACTGGTTTCAACTATTTTGAAACACCTGCTCGCAGTCCACTCTTACCCCACAGTAGTCCTACAATACAGTAAACCACTACACAAGCAAGAATCTTTTTGAAATGAACTGCCCTTATGAAGATATTTGACCAATTACAAAAAGATGTAAGATCGAAGAAAATATTTAAAAATAAGATTTATGTTAAGAAAATTTATTGTGAGAAATATTTACAGGATATAATTTATATTGCCATAAGGATATATGTTGAAATATAAATACGTATGCACAAATAAATAATAAAAAAACCAAAGTTACAATTTTGTGTACTAATGTTAATATGTTTACCCGCGTAAATTTGGAGAAAATTGTCTAATTATATTGGATAGATAGATAAGGGGGTTGAATTTTTTAATATTCACATTCGAAATGGGTGCGGCGTACAAATGCTCACTCTCCGTATACTAAAACAGTGTTTTATGAGGGTCATTTTATTGGCAATGAAAATATCATGAAAAATGTAAAAATATCAATTTAGAACGAGTAGGAAAGGCAATAAAGGAGTTACGACTGTAATAATACATTTAGGATTTGCGTATTGGAAAAAGGTGTGTCGTAATAATTCAATTTTCTCAACTGACAAGAATTTTGATGATGTTTTTTTAACCTTTATTTGGATAGATTCTTTTTATTGCCATGTTTAAAAATTATATCGCATGAGGCTTTTACGGGGGAAACATTGTCGTCTACGACAATAAAAAAGAATAAAATAAACAACAAAATAAATCATTTAATTGTAATTTTTCAAAAAAATATAAAAAAAGAAACGATAGCAATGCAGACAATCTGTTCATATGTTCCACTGAAATTCTGGAACGGCAAACTATGCCATTATGAAATACGCTCTTAGATTCCTAGGTCAATCCTGTCGTTTTTAATTAGCTTCTTATTTTCCGATTTGAGAATCCTTATAATTGTCAAATATATATTATCTGCTTGATGGGGCCTAAAGGATTCCGAACTGCGTGAATGTGGACATATTCAAACAATAGAACACATCGTAGAAGAATGTCCCCTTCATAAGTTTCCTTATGGCACGTCTTTGTTCCCCATGCCGTCGACCGGCTGAATAACCTCAGCATCCCACTATGATCTCCACCTCATGCGAAGAAGAAGAATTTGCTTGCTTATTTGTCTCATAAATAAATGTCTTAAATTGATAGTTTAATTTGGTCTTAATTCATTGATTGTGAGTTGTCGACATAGATAAAAGCCTATTTTTTTGTTGTTTGTTAAATCAGTGTAATTTATGTATGAAACTGTTATAATTAAACTCCGTCACAAACAAATAAACGAGCATCAATAAAGTCGTGAAAAATCTGTAATTTTAACAATACGATTTTTTACAATGATGTGGATGAACCCCATCATATTTTAAGACATTTATGTTTACTCATTTATTATCATTATTGTTGATGCTATCCACCACAATAAATTAATTTAAAAAAGAAGAAAGCAATTGAATCAGGAATTAAGAGATAGTAATTTATCTCTTTGACATATTGCTCAGGATGTTGGGGGACATGTCCATCCATATAAATTCGCCAACGGGCGTTTATCCGTGAGATTATTAAAAACAAACAACTTTTCAAAAAAAAGAACACGCCTCGGCCGTTCGCATCCCAAACGAAAAGCCCATACAAATGTGCTTCGGATGGAAGGAGAAAAAGTATCCGCAATATGATGTTCAGAAACGTGTGAGTGTTGGGAATGTGTTCATTGGTACAAAAGAGACAAAAACAAATAGAATTGTTCGAATTTTCCGTTATAAGAATCCGTTTTATTTGTGTTGTGGAATGGGTGGTGGTTTTTTTGGGACACCCAGTCCGGATATAGCAATGTAATATTATGTATGTACATTCTAGTGGTGGGAAAGGGGTTTCCGGTTTGGAACACACTGTATCTTGGTACTTGCTAGAAACATACGAGTATATTCTCATATATTACAAAAACTTACATTTTTACATTTTTTCTTATTTTTTTCAGTGTGGTTTGGAAAAGCTTTGTTATATTGGCAAGACATTTAGCAATTGGAGTACAAATTTAAAAGCAACATGTTATTTTAAGGAATTTATTGCGGCAAATGAGTTATTTCCACATTCATCCCCTCAAGCGGTGGTATTTAACCTTAGAAGACTGTACATATTTTCTACACGTGAAAACAAATCATGTCAATTTGACTAACACTACTATTGACGAAGTTTTCAGTGAGTGTTTTTTTTTCATGAAACAACTTATTTAAAAAGGAAATAAAAAAGCTATTTGCATTTACAGTATTTATTAAAAAAATATATTAACCTTAAGGTTATTACTTTTGGAGATCAAAATTAGCGATAATTTATGAATTACAAGAAAATACATGAAAATAGGATTTAACATCAAAAGGTTCAGTATATTATTATACTATAACATATTTTTTCTCTTGTGTTCTCTGCAAAATGGACTAACGAGAGTGTTTACGGCATTTAATCCCGTAACACATATAACCAACTCCCGATACAGTATAAAATTCATGCAGTGTTAGTCGAAACGACTAAGATTAGTCTTCTAAGGTTGAAATAACAAACTTTTTGTAAAACAATAACAAACCTATCATACTGTAAACGATACTAATTTACATTTTATACATATATTAATAACTCTTAATAATTATAGTTCCGGAAAACTGTTTTTCCTTCGAAATTCTTGCACTTACAATAATTTTAAATTTAATACGAATTTTATTATTGAGTGGAAATGAACCTCTGTTAGAATTTGCATACAATGCTAACTGTAAACGGATACAGGATATGCGTTCACTTAGATAGATTTTTGTATGATTTTTTACCGAACGGTGGAATTCCAAAATGGTGAATTTCTAGGAACTTGGAATGTCGTATTCCATTTAAATGTTCATTCGATAGTAATAATCATAATCGGATGATTTTTATAGCGCCGTTTTTGTGAAAAATCACCTCAAGGGCGCTGTACAAATCTTACTTCCTATTCTTACATTATTCCTATATTACATCTATTACATTTTTTTTTTGGACAGGCTATCATTATTAATAGACCATATAAAGAGATGCAGTTAAATTATCAAAACTAAATACGGCTTAATCTAAGTTTTCATACATGTTAAATTGAGAGAAAAAGAAAAATGATAACTGTATTTATTCCTTACGATATATTGCAAAACGCTAATACAAATGATAGGAGTCATGTGAAGTTGGGCGGCAGGTGAGGACGGGGCCGGGGGAACTGATCCATATCCATATCCAATCTTCTTTGTCTTTGTTGGTGACGCCCCTGGGCGGCCTGACGGGACTGCCTGCCCGTACGCCAGGTAGCGCTTGTCGGCTGGCTTCAGGATCTGGAAAAAGCACACCAGCGTGTCGTCCATTTCTCGCCCCAGCCGGTGGTGTCCTTGTCGGGGTCGGACCACAGCAGGTCGCAGAGCAGACTGGTCGGGCACGTCCGTGGGCCGCATGATGCACCGGATCTGCTCTGTAGACTGGAGGTCAGAACTCAGGTCGCCGTGACAGCAGAAGATCTTCTCGTCAAATGTCTTTTCCTATTGCGCCTTTCTCGGCAGCCACGAAATCTAATTTTACGGGTTGCGGTTGTGGTACAACGTTCAAGGTTATACAACGATATCTTTGCAGCTATTAAATGGTCCAAAATAACACATTCACTATTAAGTTTGCGTTGTGTAGCCCGGTCGTAAACGATATTGTTTACAATCACCATAGTTCAAAGAATAACATTGTAAATCAACCATTCACTTTGGACACTTCCCTAGGCTTTTAACAGGCAAAGGTCTTTAAACAAGCACATATGGCGAACGCCTTCGACCGATGACCGATGCTTTTGGGTTTTTTAGAACAAAGTGACAGATTTGAACTTAAAATGTTTGGGTTTTTATTTGATTTTTTATTATAAACTTGATTTAAGCCCGAAACTGCAACACTAAAATTATATGATTTTTATAAATGTAACCTATAAATTATTACGGTTATTTTACGCTATTTTAACACCGGAAAAATTAAGAACTTAGCAATATTTCCCAGATAAACTGGAGCGCTTATAAAAAGCTGCCGGCTGCTACGAGAGCGCCAAAATAACTGTTTGTTAATAAAAAATATTTCACAAAACATTATGACTTCCACAAAAAAAAAAGAATTCAAATAGGACAAACATCTAGTACACATTTTTTTTAAATATTGTTATGGAAACTATTAATAAATCGATGTTGAAAATTAACAAATAAATGCGCTCTGGCATGGATCTCACATCACCCTGTGCTATTTGGGATTTAGAGAAAGTTAATACTCGCTTCACCGAACAAACAGTGTGGACTCAATCATATACCACCATGGTTACTAAAGAAGTGTTGCAACGAATTAGCTCCCTTCCTAGTTCAACTCTTTAATAAGTCATTTAACATGGGTGTTTTTTTTAAATCACTAAAAGCAGCTGTTGTAACTCCATTATTAAAAAAAAACCGCAATTGGACGCTGAAGATCTTTAAAATTACAGACCAGTTTCATTTATATCTAAAATCTTAAAATTACTGCTTTACAGATAATAAGTCACTTAAATTCAAATGAATTGTTAACTAAATATCAATCTGCATACAGAAGGTTCCACTCAACGGAAACTGGATTACTACGCGTTTTGTCGGATATAACTCTGGCCATAGAGTCGGGTAAGCTGGCACTTCTTTCAGTCTTAGACATGAGTGCCGCTTTTGATATGATTGACCACGATTTTCTTATCACACGTTTAGAAGAATCCTTTGGTTTAAACTCTGGCGTTAAGAATTGGCTGACATCGTATTTAACCGATCGTTTACAAGCAGTGAAGATGGGGCAAAACCATTCAAAATATGCAACCCTTTCATCTGGAGTACCCCAGGGGTCCGTTCTGGGCCCTCTGCTGTTCATCATTTTCACAAATGATGTAGCTAAAATAATAGAATCGTTTGGTCTTCAATCCCATTGCTATGCTGATGACTAGCAAGTTTATTTCTACTGCTTACCAGATGAAATAGACAGACTAAAAACTCGCATAGCAGAGTGTCTAGAAGCAATAACTCGCTGAATGACCTCAAATAGACTGAAACTGAATCCGTCAAAAACTGAGTTTCTCTGGACCGCCACAAGCAGACGTCAGCATATCATTGATAACTCCCCAATAAATATTTTAGGAAGTGACATTACTCCGAAGACGTGTGTTAAATTACTCGGTGTCAATCTGGATGCAGACTTTTCCCTTAAAAGTCAAGTAAACAGAATTGTAAGTATAGGATTCTTTCAATTGAGGCAAATAAAGGCAGTACGGAGAAACCTGCCAACAGAGGCAACTAAACTGCTTGTCAATTCGTACGTTGTGTCACGTCTAGATTACTGCAACGGAATATATGCGAGTCTCCTCAAATACCAAATTAACAAATTGCAATCAGTATTAAACGCTGCAGCAAGACTTACCACAGGCGTATCTAAATATTCTCACATTTCAGAGCATCTCAAAAATCTGCACTGGCTCAAATGTCCTGAAAGAATCCAGTTCAATCTCTGCTGGATGGTATTAAAGTCACTTAACGGAATGGCTCTGGCTTACTTATCAGAACTGTGTATTCCCGAAAAAACCAACTCACGGCAGTCCACCCTTATGTCAGCAGCGTCATCAGCTATCGGCAGGTTAAAGAAACCAAAGCGCACACCTAATACTAAGTTCGGGGATCGTGATTTTGGAGTGTCAGGACTTAAAGCCTGGAATGAACTTCCGCATGACTTAAGAATTATCAAAGACTCAACAGAATTCAGAACTAAACTTAAAACACATCTTTTCAGACAATCGTATCCATAAATTGAAGAAATTCACCTGTAAATTGCTTAGCTAGGCTAGCTGGTTAGTAGTTACCTAAAGTCATTAAATAAAAAATAAATAAAAAATTCACGCATCGGTGCGCAAATGCGTCCACAGCCTGCAACTCTAAATAACCAAAGTGTAAAATATAATAAAAAAGTTAATATTTATTAAAACCTTCTTACGCTTTTAAGGTAATTTTATAGATATTTTCGAGTACTAAAATTCATTTTATGAATACTGTCCAGTCCTAAAAATGATAAGTATTTCAATAAATACCAACTCTTCTTGTGCTACCAATCTTCTAATAAATGTAACATCAATAGAAAAGGAGCAACAAATAACAACTGTAAAACTATCATCTCTATAAATAAATTTTCTAATAAAACTGTGTTCATCTGAAGCGACCTGCCAGGTAAGTATGTTTTTCTGTATCTGTTCGTACATAATTAGTTAAGAAATATTTGTACAGCGCCCTTGAGGTGATTTTTTGCAAGAACGGCGCTATGCAAATCATCCAATTATTATTATATTATTATTATTATTAGGATATTGATAACAATCTGACGTCATTTGACCCTGATTCCCTTAACACACCAAATTAAACTCATTTTTACCAATGAAAAATCTAACTTTTGAAATGTATTTTATAATTGAGAATGTTCTTTAAAATAACTAAAGATACTGGTATTCAGTACGATAAAAATTAGCAAAAAAATATTTTTTAAACGGATAGGAATCCATATATTTTTTTAACAATAAAGCGAAAAAACTGGTATAGAATACAACTCTCCGAACCCTGAGGATCATATAATTCTTAGACTCTTTGCCACCAATAATTCAAGTTCAACATAACAAATTTTCAGATCGTAGCGTCACTTCCACCATGAGCTATCGAACTCTGAAATTTTATTTTAACTCTCAGATATAAAACTAGGCACACATTTTTTGTTTAATTCAATTTGTTCAATAAGCAAAAAGGTTTGGAACTTTTGGAATCATGTACCGCCACATCCAAGAATACATATTAAAAACAAATTATTTAAGAATAAATATTGTTTTGGGACATACTGTATGCACAACAGGAAGTATCTACCCATATACTTGTATTGAAAAGAGGTAAACTGTTTAGGGACACGCTATATCAGGTGCCTTCTGTACCCACATGAGTGAAATGGGAGCGTTTTTTGTCTACCTTCATATTATATAAGAACTTTCGGTTGGAGGAAAGAGTATGCCGTTTTTGAAAACACTGTATTTTTATGTATGTATGTACCATCTTGAGTTGGAATTGAGAAATGTAACTTTTTCGTGGCAACTAGTATATAATATATCGGTATGTATTATACACGTATAACGTAGGTGAGCGCTGTAGGCGGAATTCTTGGAAAAATGAAATTGTTTTCAACGTGAGATTGAGTTATGTAAAACTACCTTTTCGTTTTTAAGACACTTGAATAAATGTATTCCATTTGTTTGCGACCATCTTAAGGAACGAATACAATCGAAATTGAAGAAAAAAAAACACCTACGCAACAATGAATGGGAATGAATTTTATGTATTTAAGGGAAAATGTTTTAGCTTGTATTTTGTGCATGATGTACAATACACTCAGCATGTTAGTGATATTACGATTCCAATGCTGCAAAATCATGGATCATTATGATTATATGTATTCAGGTACATGTTTATATGTATGTATCAATGAGTAAGAAGTCTCCAGAATAAAAAAAAAATACCCAACAACGAGCTAACGGAATCATAAGGTGATCGTGTATTAATAATATTGAAAGACCGGTGTTTGCATGTGAATTACTAGTATGTACATATATTTTAAATTACGTTAAAGCGATCATCCCATTATTGATGTTTTTAATTAGTTGAGTATTTATAAAAAAAAAAAAAAATATTGGAATAACTTATTGAAGCTTATAAACCTCACTGTAATTTTTTTTTAATCATTGATGACAATATTAACAAATCTCATAATGAAATATGACACAAAAAGGACACTGAAATTTTTTTATTTTTTATATTTAATTTTAAGATTTAATAATATTACCGTCAATGATTAAAAAAAACACATTTTCTTTGATAACATACTTTAAACTTTCACAATGAGCAAACACTTTGTGGATTGACGTGATGAATAAAATGAAAATACATTTTGTTTGAATCCATTTTTAATTTTGTATAAATACATCGACTAGTTTAGATTCGGCTGAATCATCTTCAGGACTTTAAATTACAAGAGTGTGCATGTATATATAGAGGAAAAAATGGGGAAAACGAAGATGTTGTGATTTTTCACAAAAGCGGCGCTATAGAAATGGTCCGATTATTATTATTATATTGTATCTTTCTTTTACCCATTTTTCCATCTATATATACATTCACACTGTTATTTAATTAGTATATTTTATGTTATGAAGATACTCAGTCGAATCAAAACTAGTTGACGTATTTATACAAAAATAAAAGTTGATTCAAACAAAGTGCCTTTTCATTTAACACACTTAAAATTAGAGTCTCGCATTTTTCGCTTTTATGACATTTTTTTAGTAGGTACCTACAAAATTCAATACTGAAAAATATAATATTACTTTTGTTTAGGTTGATTATTTGTTTACTTAACAATTTCTTTGAAAACATATATTGAATTTCAGTTTATTTTACTTGCGGGTCCGCTTGACCTCGGTGCAAATATCTGTCGCCACAGGAGTGGCTTTTTAAGCAAAAACAAAAAAATAAGCGTCGGACCTTTTTCAATTCGATTTTCTTTCTTCTCCGTCAGCTTTTTCGAATCAGAGAAGTTTTGCGCCTTTGCTCTTATTTTTAATGTCGGAGGCGAATCTGAATTAGTTTTGCTTTTACGTTTTCTCTTTGACGCTCTTCTCTGTTTGTTTTTAAGGGCCGAAGCCCGAAATTCCCATAAAATATGAAAACTCGTCTAATTGATTGGCTGAAAACAAGCGTATTTAGCAGTTTTCACATTAAAAGCTCAGTTTTGAAATGAAAATAAAACTGTTTCAATATGTACCAAAATTATAGTCGTAAATTATAGTAAAATTAATGACATACATGAAATATTTTGAAGAAGTTTCTAATTTAAATTAGATTTGTGTTATTTAGAACATAAATATTGTATGAATGTTTCGGTAATTCTAATTATGATAATATAAATTCGTGCTGGAATTCCATTTTGAAATGAAAATAATATTTGAATACTTCGTGTTTAATGTGAATTGCACTCTAATGTCAACCAGTCTTAATCAAAGGTTTGGAAGGGATTATTTTGTCTGGTTTCTTTAACACTAAATAATAAGCGTCAGTTTGATTGCAACTATTATTAACAGATAAAACGTTTCGTTAAAGCACTCGGAATTCTTTTTAACCATTTAAATAGAATGTAAGTAATTGCTAAAGCTCCAAAAGAATTCACCCTTGGTGAAATCTTGCAACCAGTCAGAATACTTATATCTCAAGGGTTATTTTTTTCAGAACCGCTCCTGAGACCCAACACAGCCTTAGGCGTCGCGACGCCTTATCGCGTTTTCTCGCCTTATATCTCGGGGGTGAAGGCGCCTAGATTGAAGTATCACGTGTTATCACCCTGTCCTGTTTTGAGGGGAGTCCTTAATGGGGATCGTGGGCCTTTTATTGTCAAGCGAAACAAACCCACAATTGAAAACGATATCTTGAATGCAATCATATTTCAGTTCTCTCAAAATAAATGTTCCCCTTGAAAATATGTTAGTTTTCGACACTCTACAAGGTTAGAAATAAAATAATCTTAGATATAAAAATCATTGAGAAACTGACGTATTTGAGAGAAGTTTTCAATAATTTTTTAATTATGTCGTCCAAAGGTAATTGAAAAACCATTTAAAAAAATCAATATTATTGAAACACATTGGAAATAAAATAATTCAAAAGTTCTCATTACCTTAATTAGGTTTATCATAATATATTGATTCGTAGATTGACTGATTTGCAATAAAGAACAAAATATATCCTTAGTAACGTAGCTTTCAATGCTATTAATTTTCATCAATGATCCAGGGAAACGATAGTTTTCAGCATAATAGCAGATAAGCACCGGAGAAAACCTTAATTTAAATTCATGAGAATCGTGTTTTGTTGAAGTCGTTAAGAAAATGTTGGGCACACTAAGTGAACAACAAAACAAAACGTATTTGTTGGTCTAATCCGCAAAAATTATGATGAAAAGCATTAAAAACATTTATTACATTTACAACAACAAAAAAACAGAGTAGGGAAGACATTAAAATATTAAACTATTGACGATCGTTAGTGACGATTGACTTACGTAGGTAAAGACGGTGCGACGACGACGCGGTGCGACACGGGGCCCAAATTTTAAATGGTTGGAATCTCTTGGAACCTTCATACGTAACAAATAACAAGCGACGAATAGCGCGTTGTAGCTCGGGACTTCAGCGACGCGATCAGTTGATTTGATATTAAGTGGCTGCGACGGTGTTTGCTATTTTTCAACAAGGTTGTAGTAGAAATGCCTTTATGGGCCAAGTTAATGAAACTTTCCTTAATATTATAAAAATATTAAACCATTTAGATAGTTACCGACGATCGACTTACGTAGGTAAAAATGATGCGACGACGACGCGGTGCGACGTGGGGTGCAAATTTTAAATGGTTGGAATCTCTTAAAAGTTTCATACGTAACGAATAACAAGCGACGAATAGCGCGTTGCAGCGCAGGACTTCAGCGATGAGATCAGTTGATTTGATATAAAGTGGACGCGACGGTGTTTGCTGTTTTGCAACAAGGTTGTAGTAGAAATGCCTTTATAGGCCAAGCTAATGAAGCTTTCCTTAATCATAAAAATATTAAAGGAAACGAAAAATATTTAAAAAAAATCAATTTTAATATTATACTTTCTTAACGAGATACTAATAAAAAGCCGTAAATAACGGAGGTCATAGTAATGCTTATAAAAAAAATTGTTCCGCTTCGTTGAGAGATTTCTGTAATATTTTGTATTTATCCATAGGAGTTTTCAAATTTAAAAAAAAACGCTTATATCCGTCCATGGTCAATAGCGGCGACTAGAGTAGTGGAAGCGGGCGGTGCGTGGGCACGTAGGACAGCGTTGTTGCTTCGCATCTGTTCGCTTTAAATCGCTTTAAACCGCGTCGCAATTGAGTTCGCGCAACTTTACCCACGCAAGACGCAGGATTAGACTTTTCATAAAGACTATTGCTTTTTATTGCTATTCGTATACTTTTATTATTAAGTAGTTTTGTAATAATTAACGCATAATAAAAAAAAAAACATATTTCAAAGTGATGATTTTTACTTGCCGATAAGTATTAAATAAATTTTCACAAATTAAACAACACCAAATACAGTATTAAAGTTGCACGAGCGGCACTAATTATCGTGAATGAGTTTTCGATATTATAAAGCAAAAAAAAGTTTAATGCGGATCTTACAAACAACCCCGCTCTTGTCAAGTATTTTAAAAGTCAACACAAAAAGCTTAAAAAGTAATATTATGTTAACAAACTTTTTAGGTCCCAGAAGCCTAATTTTGTTAATTCCAGTTGAAAAACAGTAATAAAAGGAGGTTTACGTCCAAACATTGCTGTCGAATTATATTTAATGTGTACCTACTTCAGAATAAACACCGAACGCGTAAATAAAATAACATTTTCAAACTTTTCAATACCTATTAGGTACGAATAGAGCTTATACTTAGTAAAACCGATAATTATTGTTGTTGTGTTTTTTTTTATATTGTTTTATGATAAAATAAAATATTTTTAACCAGAGATATAAATTTTGTTTTAGGATGTATTTATTTATTTGCATACACAGATGAGTTTTTACATTTTGGTACATAAAAGTGATACCGGAGTAAATGATTTGCTGATACAAAAAGTAAGAATTAGCAATAAATTGGTAAATTTTTACATAAATATTTATTGAAAAGCTTAATTGTATTTTCGTGGAGTTAAACATATTAGCCGACTTTTCGTACGTATTAATGACTGCATGCAATCTAGGCAAAAGCTAGTGTGTAATTGACTCGATTTGACAAGTCCTAACATTTTGGAGAAAGGAGAATGGTATCCATAATAATGAGTAATGTTGATTGGGGAACAGCAAAACATATTTGTACGGCGCCCTTTTGGTGATTTTTCACAAAAACGGCGCTATAAAAATCATTCGATTATTATTATTATTTCGGAGTCTACGGGATGTAAATAATCTCATCTGAATTTCCCATTTCTGTAACTGAGGGCGGTGATACCGTTTGAAGTCACATGTTTACAGGTTATCTTCCTTGTCATAATGTGTTGTATACAGGTTTCATTGTTGTATGCCACTCTCAGAAGTAGTCTCTCCAGGAAATATGACAAAAGTTATATTCAATAACAATCGAATAGGCAGCAGACAGATGCTCCTTAAGATTGATCTGGGAATTTATAGCATTAGACGGAATTGCAACTATTAATTTTTGTTCTGCTATTCTTATGTTATGTTCCACGAAACAGCGCCATTGAAAAGCCAGGTCTATGAAGATGTCTTTTTTTGTTTGTGTTTTTAAGTATGTCAATAGTTTTCATTAAAAAAGGTCCAAAGTATTTTTAAACTATACATCGTCCCTGGGACGAGTTATCATAGGTTTCTTGGAATACATGACTTTAAAGGTGATTGTACAGTAATAAATGCTTGCTACCTTAGATTACGTTAGAGGTCATTCTTAGAATGTGTTAATACGTTAAATCCTTTGTTTCTACCATTGAAACCTTTAGACGAGAATGCTCAAACAGTATGTTAAACACATCAAACTTGGTCGACCTGGAGGTAAGTTTCATTCGGGTAAGACTTTATCCCTTGCAGAGATCAGTCAAGAATGGTGGTGTTAGTCATTGCAGTGACAAATACACTTTATTGGATATGTTTAACTGAATTCTGTGGCTCAAAGATAAACTAAAAGATATATTATTATGTTGCATCATATTGGGGTTCGACCTTAAACGGATATATCTTCTAGCAACGGGCATTTTCACAAATGAACACCATTAAAAATTTGTGTACTTAAAATTTTTTTTTCTGATTCTGATCTTAGAACTAAAGACGTTTTTACTTTTAATTTAAAAAATAAAACAATAAGTTTATTTACATCACTTTTATTTCGCCACTACAGTAGTGGCGAAACCCGGTCGGCAAAAGTATATACTAAATAAAAGTGATCTAAAGAAAGTTTTTTTTTTCAATTATAATGTCAAATTTTTTAAAATTATTTTTTTCCTAATACTTAATTATTTTTAAAAGGTTTTTAAGTATATCACAAATATTTAAGCGTTTCATATTTAGCTATAACGTAGGAAAAGCTACTGGCTTCTAAGGCACCGGGACCCGTAACTTCCCCTATAAAACGATTTGACGAAATCAAAAACAGCATATATATTTTTTTCATTAATATAAAAATGAAATAAAAATGCCATTATCATCGCAATTTTTTCAGACACAAAACATAGCGAAAGTACCCCATCGGAAGTGATTAAGTGATAGACATGTTAATGCACAAATAATGTGTAAAGTTTAAAATAAAAATTTAATTGAAAATAAAAAAACTGACTCGTCTCATCCCATCTTCGGCTTTTTGTCTCACATGGATCGGGGACCTATCACTTCAACAAAGCGCCTTAAAACGTCCCTGTTCTTTGCTACATCAGCTACCTTCAACCATCTTCGACCCAGGCTCTCCGGATATGAAATAAAAATGCCCTAAATATTTATTTCATCAACTATTTCATGTATTAAAAAAATATATATTAACCCCCTTTCACCGTATTAAAACAGATATAATGAAATGCAGAAGGCTGCAATTTACATTAGTTAAAAAATATTTTAAATAAAATCGAATTTTCAACACACTCTAGTGATGAAAGATTTTTTATTAGGCCAACAATTAATTTCACCACGTAATTTACCGCCTTTCAAAACTCCAAAAGCCTTTTTTGTTTATTTAATTTACCCGTTTTTATTTGTCGGGTTATACAAATCCGGAGAGCAGTCTAGTAAAAATATTTAAAAAAACAACACGATTTCGAAAATTTTATAATTCAATCAACGAAACATGATTTCGGGATACGAGAATTTTCGTGTGGATGGTCAACCATTGTTGTAAATTCCACGTTATGGGGGGTGACGTCACGAACGTGGTCACAGTGGCGTAATCCGTACAGTGGCGTGCAGTAGCGCACTGCGACTGACAGAATTTCGCCCCGGGGTATTTACTGCGTGCTTATGTTCACAGTCACTGAACTGCATTTTATTTTAGTGCAACTTTTGGGCAACGGGTTGCGGTGTATGTGCTTTCGTTATTTGGCTTTAATTATTTGTACAGTCTTGCTAAAATAATACAAATTTAATCTTTTTGTTTATTTTGTTTACTGGTGTTATTTAAGTATTTGTAAACCGGGAAGATGTGAATCTTTTTCTGTTTTTATATTAGACTAGATGTGGTAGTTCACATTTTAAAACAGTGCTGATAATGTAATAAATGACTATTTAGGCACCGACGCTAGTGGCGTCATCCGTTTAGCGGAAGATGCTCAAGTTCAAATCTCGGTTTCGGCAAAAACCTTGTTAAATACACTGAAAGTTCTTTAACAGTAGTGTAACATGTTATTAATAACGAAAATGATGGGATTAAGTAATAATAAATTTGTGAGCTTTTTAAGACGCCTGATTAAATTAAATACGGTCCAGGGGTAAGGTCTTATATCGTAGTTGAGGACCTTGTTTTATTTATTTAATTTGTATCATTTCACATTTAATTCAAATCAAATAAAGTATAGTTTACTTTCGGTACGTTCCAGAGTAGTCTATACTCTTAGTATCGCCCTGGTGTAAGACCACTATTCAGAATCAAAACGTTGCTCAAAATAGCATTACCGTGTTTGGTGAACAGATTTAAATAATCAGCGACTTCCCCCCCACTTCCTTTTGCCCTACACACACCCTTCCGCCTGACAACATACCCCGATCGGGGATGCCATAGTCTCACTGGCTCTGGTTAGTAGGGAACAGTTGGGACGCTTTTACGGTATTCATATAAAATTTTTAAAAAAGCCACTGATTACATAATGCCTAGCGGTGTAATCGATGCTGATTTGAAAGAAAACTGTTGTTTTGTGAGAAAGAATTTCAACGAATGATAAAGTTATATCGAAGTAAACGAAAATTGAGCTTTGGGCACACTGGATATTCACATACAGATTTCTTTCTGTCTATCTCTTCGGTAATATATGCTCCTTTGTAAATACACTAAATAAAGAGTTTATATGTTAAGAATTCCTCCGCAATATTCATTTGTCACATGAGAACGGGTCGCTTCCACCACTCGTTTTTGTATTCAACCGCTTGGCTGTGGAATGATCTGCCAGCTTCTGTGTTTCCTCCCTCCTATTAGATGGATCTCTTCTTCAGGACCCAGGTTCATTCCACCCTATCTTCCAAAAGACCCTCCCCAGACAGCAAGTTCAAAGATGATATAAGCCTTAAGGAAAAATAATTCACTCAGGGCCGCCTGTGTGGACAAATAAAATTAACAATTATGCATGGAACACAAAAATTACAATATAATATAAATAAGATATATAAGAAATTATGGAGGGGAAAAGAAAAAAAAACGGTTTATTGAAAAATCGGAAATAAAAAGGGTCAATATATGTGACTACTTGACAACTTGACTACTGGTAATGAGCGAGAAGGGTGCGGGTTTTGATCGCCGTGCCACGATGTGCGGTCGTCAGTAGTACATCACGGTCTGCCGGCTGTAATGAACGTATCATCCCGGATGGACCTCGCGACTATTATTAAATGTACCAACGAGGAACACAAGACGAATTGGAACATTTTTCTTACACAACCAACTATCAGTATCATTCATTAACCAATAGGATGCATGATCTGGGCTACAGGTTTAGAGGTGTTGTTGATATATTTGCTGATTCCATTTATACAGTAAAGCGTCATCTATACCAGCACTTTGATGAATCTTACAATTAGTATTATTGTAGCTTTGGTAATGTAGCGTTAATGATTTGTGTTATAATATTGTTTTGGCTTTCTATTTTATGTCAATGTTAAACGTTTGAAAAAGATTGTTCATTACTTTATGGCTTAGAAATTTTTTGTACTTAAAATTTTTTATCGCTCTTTATATTATGTTCTAAAATTCTTGTAAAAGCCCAGATGGACGTGTAATTAAATAAATATGTAAATAAATCATGCGTTTTATGCGTGAAACTACTTTTTTTCCTCATTATCAGTACTTATACAGATTTTTTTACGTAAATATTTATGTACATAATATGCACTAATAATAAAATTATGAAATAATAAAAGTACACAATTCATTTTCATCCCACTTAATAATCACAAAACTACAAATTTGTTCACTGCACACTGAGTGTACAGCACCGAAGCAAGAGGGATTTTCTAGCATCGCAAGGGAAGGGTCGCCGGAATGGAACACTTTATTTTAGTGATATTTGTTTCCCGTAAGTATAAATTCTTAATGGAGGAAAGTGTACTGTTAAATATTTCCTGGAATTCATTTCACCGATTTTTATTGTACTTGCAGACGCGCACGTTCCAGGATTAATAAACACTCAATTTTAGGGCTTAAGAGGAACGTCAGCGCTGCCTGTTTCAAACATAAATTAATTTTGGGTTTGAGGTCAAATTACTCAAATAAACCCAAATCTATGAAATATATACTACAATCTAAAATAGGTGTAGTTTGAAAACCAGTGAAGGGATTTTTGAATATTTTGTTATAAATTTCTGTATGTATTTCATATACTCGTAGATCCTAAATGCTCACAGTTTAAGATTTTTTTTCGCAAGAAACCTTTTTTAATTACCCGTATTTAATTTACGTACGAATCATTTGTAATAATATGTATTTTTGAGTGCTTGCCCTTAATATTAAAAATTCAAACTAAAACGCTAACGTTTTGTTTCGATAATATTGATAATCATAAAAATAATAATAACAAAGCATTTATATAGCGCAGTTTTGTGTTATTTCACTTCAAGTGCGCTTTTCCATAAATAAACTTATAAAAAAATTAAATAACTCCATTCAGTGGTATTCCTACAGTGCTCCTTTTACATTGTATTTGTACATTCTTAACATATTACATACATTTTTGCGTATTCTTAATGTTACTCTTTAGGTGCATATTCATCTAATAAAATTACAAAGTATTATAGAGTATATACACGGCTATACAAAAAGAACACATTCACAATAATACCGCAAAAATAATAAAATTTTAAGACAGAAGTCGGGTTATGTTCAACAATAACTGTAACAAAACTTCCAATAAATTTAAAAAAATATATATTTGGAGGTAACCGAAACCAAACAACTACCAGAGGCTTGAGGAAATGGCTTTTTACAATAAATAAATCATAGACTTAAATCTAAGGCTACGAATATTGAGAGGTTGGATTCGGGGATTGACTGAAATACCGTTTTGCCTTATTTAGGAATCAGAACTTAATAATCATGTACTTACTTACCAACCTTCCTCTTCCCATCCTCTCGTACTCCTCACCCTCTTTAGTCCCACAGCATGTCCCAATTAGTGGTACCGTAGTCCTGCTGGTAATAAGTAATTCATATGTGGATACTGTCAGTTTGTGAGTGTTGGTGAGTTAGATTTATATAAAATACTAATAAGCTATCATGCAACAATGACATCTATACATTTATCCCAAATCATTAACTCTTATTTCCTCCTGAAAACATTTTTTTAGGGGATATTACATATTGTACCACTTTCTCCGAGCAGTATAATACAATTTGTATGGTGTCACATATAAAAAAAATCCTCGTAAGTAGCCGGATGCTTAAAAAGCACTTAACACCTTCAGTGGGAATTATCTAACTCTGTTAACAAAATATTGCTGGGTGGTTCGAAAAGCAATCAATGGAAAAGCCCTACATCACACATCATTACTGTATTAATCAAAACATAGTATGGAATAATAATTTCTTCGATATGTTATGAGCACAGTTTTCCAAAAGAAAATTTAACTATAATGCAACACGGATGTGATAATCGGAGAAAGCGTTATTAGACATCACGTTCTATGCTTTAAATAAGATGCCTTCTAAACATAGATACATTAAAAGCTCTTCAGACTTCTGAGAAAATGACTTAACTTTACTGAAAATTAGATGAAGTGCTTTGCTTTCCATGAGGTAGCTTATCTATTGGTTAAAAGGAACATTATTTATAAGATGGGTTCCAGATTTGTTTTTTGTCTTCGGAAAACATAACCCGGTTCAACAGTTTCCAAATGGTTATTTTGGGGATGATAAGCAATAAATCGTAAACCTGGACGGCTTAAAATACCCTTTATTTGAATATTTATTTATAATAAAAACCCTCATAATTTAAGATAATAAATCAAAATATTTTTTATTTAATATCTCTTGAAATTATGATGACCTTTGACGAACTTTTATTTTTTTGTTTTTGTAATTATTGACAGAATTTAATATAATAAATTGGAAGTTTAATATCTTATAGAAACGTTTTAAGTGTTAAATAACGGTTTTATCTTAAGTTAAGAATTAAGCTGGAGTTATTGAGTGATTATATTAGTTTGTCGCAAGAAATTGAATCATCGATTTTCATGCTAATGGAGATAGGTACATTCCCAATTTCCCCAATAATCTTGTGAAAACGATGTAAATTCGTTCACCTTGATTTTTTGTTTGGACTTTGATATGTTCTAATCCAATTATTATATAATTTGCTTTTTCCATCAAAATATTGCAAATATCATCTCAAATATCATGTATTATTCTGAATATACTCACCGAGTATAAAATTTGGCGGAACATTGACTTTGGTTGGGTACCGGAAAGTAGAGTGGTCTCACTTAGCGCCTCAAAATTGTGCATCTTCGATTATTACGATTTATCATATAGAGCTGAATTAAATCTGCCACAAGGAACCTTAAAACATTTATTTGCATTTCCGTGTTACTTTATTTCTCATGCAAAGCAATTATTATTGTTCTGTTTTTGTTGACGTAAATGACGGCATAATACAATGAAACAGTATTTTTGCTCAGTATCGCATAATGCGTAATGTAAAGGATTTTTAATGAAAAAGTTGAAAAAAAGTACTATGGAGAAGTCCTTTCTAAAAAAAATTTGCATTAGCATATTTACGGTATTTTAAAAGGTAAACCTCCACTCGGCGTACTGAAAGAAAATACCGTGGATTTTTAAGTTTGCGACTAAATTTTCGGGTCAAGAGTACATGGAAAATAAACTCTGAATATTAATGTTAGAAAGATTTTTGATTTATTTTCAGTGTAAAAATGCAATGAATTTTCATGGGAACGGTTAAATTACGGACCACACGCATTTGTGTGTCATTTTTGTAACAAAAGCGTTAAAATATGCAGTTTTGTTGAAAAATATCACCTAAAACGAGGTAGCCTTTAATTAAATATGTGTGTTATTTGAGCACCGCACATTCCAACATTCTTACAAAAAATTTTCGAATGTAAAAGCTCCCTTTAAAAACCTACACAGTTTTGCTGGTATTTAAACAGAACACCCAAGAACGTAATAGAGTAGGTAAAGGGTGAAATTTTGTTTCTAACTTTCTATGTAATATTTTAGTCGCATCGTTGCCGAAAAGCGATGCCCGGTGGGGTTTTCAGTGAGTACTAACTAGTCTCTTAGTAACATAATAGTTAATAACAATTGTGCAAGTGAGTGAATTTATAATAATCGATGTAACTGATTTCAAGTCTTTAGATTTTATGATAATGATTTACACTTTTTTAGTTATAAGTCGATTGAAGTATAATTTGCCCATATGGTCCCCTTTGTTTAAAGTACTCTCTAACAACATAGAGCGGGTTCAGCCCAATTTGTTCAGGTGTATAAAATTTACTTCTTCAATAAATACAAAATTAATTTGTCATGTCATTTTCAATAAAATGAAAAGTAAATGTTTTATTTAAATGTTTTGTTTCCAAACATGTTGATTTTTACATATTAAATAGTGCTTTTAATAAAATATTCAATATTAATTTTATATTCATTTTAAGATCAAAATTCCAACTGAAAACATTAAGTAGGTAAGTTTCTCGATTCGATTGAATCTAATTACGCTGTCTGACAGCAAAATTATTTCGGACCTTGTTGTAATTTGTAGTCATTAACCAGATAATTGACAGCCTTGCCATCGTCGCCGCTATTAAATTCCATGTATCGAAGAGAAAACAAGACAAAACGTAACATTTTTCTGCAACACGTACACGACAAACTATCAGTTTCAATCACTAACCAGCAGGTTGCATGATGTGGGCAACAAGTTTAGAGGTATTGTTGATATATTTTCTGACTCCATTTATAAAATAAAGCGTCATCTATAAATACCAGCACTTACAATTAATTATTGTAAAAGTGTTTTAATTTTCTATCTTACAGAATTAATGTCCTAGAGTCCATGTTAATCGCCGTGAAGACGCGAATGGTGTTCCCTTCGCACGCAAGAGTCTGCAATTCAATTCGAACGACGATGAACATATTGTGTCCTTTTTGCGTGTGTTCTAAACTGTTCTCTTTTGTCAGCGCCGTGTAATGCAATGTCAAAAATGCAGCAAAAACCCGCATCTGCTAGTTTGATATTACTGTTCAACGTTTTAAAAATATTGTTTAACATTACGTTATCGTTTAAAAACTCTAGGTAAAAATCCATGTAAAAGCCCAGATGGGCGTTTAATCAAAGAAATAAATTAGTTGTAAGTTAATTTCTAAATCACACTGCTTCTACTTTTTCCTTCTACATTTTTCATACATTACCATTCAGGCTAAGTGAAAGAACATTGTTTTATGAACATCAAAGAGAAATTCAATCGGTTCAGCCGATTATTTCGTTCAACACCTTTGAAATTGTTTAACGCACGTGTTTGCCCGATTATGAAATTCGATTAATCGCTTTATTTTGAATGCATTTGGTTTAGCATTTTCTGAACGCGGAATGTTGATTTCAAACGGCTGGGCAAAAATTTCACAGGAAATAATAAAAAAAATTATATTGATTACACAAGACGACAAGTATTTTTTTTTAATATTATGTCAGTGAAATATTAGCGGCATTTTCCATTCGAATTTAAACAAATGTCAGCAAAATTTATTAATATAATTATAAGTAACCTTTGTATTTTTTCTACTTTATTTTATTTTATTACAATACTATTGAAATGAATTCTTGAATATAAGGCGAATTCTATGAAAAACGGCAATCGAATAAAACAGAACACCGAATAAACTTAACACTATAAAGTAATAAGTTACGTTAGTTTGGTTAGGTTAAGTTCAGTTTATTATTTTTCTTCATTTTATTAGTTTTCTACAGTGTTCTGCTTTGTCACTGTTCTGCTATGTAATGGAATAATGAAAAACATAATAAACAAAATATTGTTTTCAGCGCTAACAGTAATTAACGGAGTTCATATCCTTTAAACAAATGTTATAATATTATATGAGTGGGGTAGAGTGGGGTAATGGCAAATAGCTCATGGAAAATCAACAAAAACTGAATAACAAATCATATAAATGATATCTTTTATTTATTATATAATTAAAAATACACTTTGTATACACCACTTTCATTTGTTTCCAAACATGTTGATTTTTATATATTAAATAGTCGTTTTAATAAAACATTTAATATTAATTTAATATAAATTTTAAGTTCAAAATTCCCACTGAAAACATTGTAACAAGTATATAAGTTTGTCGATTCGATTCCATCTAATTAATGAAAGTGGTATATACAAAGTGTATTTTTAATTATATAATTAATAATGACTCCACAAAGTTATCAATCATTTGAAGATATCTTTTATATTTTAAATGAAATTTTGATACCTTTCCCTTGATTTAAAACAACACGTTTTCATAAATAATTAAGTAGCACACAAAAATGAAAGAATAACAATATGCTAGCCTTTCGTAAATACCCGAAGCACACGGTGTATCGGCGAATATTAATATTTTCTGCAATAAACACAACTGAATCAATAATAAATCCATACTACAAACTGCCATTTTGTTTCACACTGAACGTAAAACGGTTTTTACCTTCAAGTGTGCAAGTTTCCTCTACAAAATGCAACATGATTCTGACGAGCGACGCAGCTTTTGGATGGCCTGGTAGGTATGGATGTGGTGGTATCGGAACCTTCTAGAACTCAACCGTTCAGAGTTACTCACTGTTGTCGACTTCTCAAAGAACTACCAATCGTAGAAAAAACCTATTTTGATAACTCTACAAGCAGAGCATGATTAAAACCTAAAACACATTAGAATTTAATTAGCAATCGCTAGAATTTCAGGTATTTTGCAACTGGTGTCTAGTGAAACAGACTGCGCGCTTATCCCCGGTGGGTTCACGTTAATTCCTGGCGGCAGTTATCACACTTTACCCTTCCCGTATACAAATGAGACATGGTTGGAAGGAACCGCGAAGTTGTGATATTGTGAATATTGCTTCTAGAAAGCGGAAAACTTAATTAAATATTTTAATAATTAGAAAATCCGCGGTGTAAAGTTCAAAACGTTATTTCAAATTTTCTTATAACACATGAAGATGTTTTTAATCATAATAAATCCATTTTTTTGCTAAATATAACCTCAAAAATTAAAAGAAAATTAAAACAATTATTTTTATAAACAATAATTATTAGCCTGAAACACTCATCCAAATTGAAAAAACCTTCCGAGAAAAGATAAATGTCGCCGACAGGACTCGAACCCGCAACCTTCTAATATCCGGTCAGATGCTCTACCGTTGAGCTACGTCGGCTTATCGCAAACCCGCCACGTTAATCAATATATACTAGTGTTTAATTCAATAATTACTGTTTTTTTTATTATATTTCACCTGTAAACAACCAACTTTATTAGTATGAGGAAGGCTTGTAACGGCTAAATCCCTCAATAGGTGGCGTCGAGACAAATTATGTCTACATTTATGTAGACATAATTGTTTGTTTGTTGAGTGTTTCAGGCTAATAATTATTGTTTATAAAAATAATTGTCACCCTTTGCGCTATGTACAAAAATCTTGTCTTAAAAACTTTAGTTTATCAATTAATAAAATTAAAACAATTTAATATTCGGCATCAACGGTCAGGACATAAAAATATGCACTTTTCAGGCTGGTAACGTAAGAAATACTAAAAATGATGTATCTGTAAATTCTATACGCGTAATTATAAAAATGTATAATGCTCCAGAAGATAGTAATAATATATGTAATACGTACTGGAAATTTAGGTAAAACGTTTAAAATTGCTTTCACCGGTTTTCAAGCTACACCTATTTAAAATTCAAGTATTGCAGTTTTAGAATTTTTGTTTTTTGAAACCATGTAGTTTGTTCTAAATCAACCATACAGAATTTATAGAAAAAAAATATTTGTGGTATTGCTTGATCTAGCAACCTGCCAAGTGATGTTTATGGTCATTTTTGAGTGCTGGCCGCTAAGACTTGTATCTAGCTACTCTGCTCCTTCCTTTTTTCGTTACATTAAACAATATGATTTTACCCTGTGCGTACGAATTTGACGTTTTCAAATTTCGAACTGATGTTCCCATGCGTTATGAAAATTATTCAATTTATAAATTGACACCACAACCTACTAT
Organism: Halesus radiatus; assembly: GCA_022606495.2. Lineage (NCBI taxonomy): Eukaryota > Metazoa > Arthropoda > Insecta > Trichoptera > Limnephilidae > Halesus > Halesus radiatus. The sequence goes on along the minus strand of JAHDVE020009927.1, from coordinate 62,266 downwards.
GTATTCCACATGGCAAAACGGACGTGTTGGCCCAGCAAGGCGTAACAAGAGGCATATGGATGCTAAATGATATGGGTAGGTATCTTAACATCATATTAGTCAACTGTGAAATATATTCTCCTATATTTATTTATTATTGTTACATGTATATTGTAATAGGATTAATAAATCTGAAGAAACAAAAAATCAAATCGGGCGATAAAGCATGTTTCTTACTACCATGTATTGTTTTACACGGTGATTAGCTGCTGTGGAAAAAAAAATTCCAGCGTAAAAAACTTTTTTTTTCTCGTTTTTTTTTCTTTTATAAGTTTGGGAAAATACAGTTTTTATCATTAAAATTTCGTTTATTTTCTTCTAATGCCTTAACGACCATGGATGTAATATTTTGAATAGGTACTGATATTTTACCACGTACTTATTATATTCACAGATTTTTTAAATATCTTTCGTAATGTACTGCAGTACAACTACCAAGCTTCTTGTTAAAAATAAGACGCGGCCTCCAGCGCAATTCTCGACACCGTTAAACAAGGCGGGTTAATAATATATATTTAACTAGAAGTTCGCTTGACGTTGTATTCCCTAAGCGAGGTATACCTACGTCTACGTCTAAACTACGTTACTTACGCAACAGCTGGCACGCCGTGCCCGCAAGCGTGAAAATGTGACAAAACAAGCGAGGGCGGTACCACGCATATTAAGTATAATATCCAAGAACCAAACATTGGATATACAAAATCTACCAGAATATCTCAAAATAGCGAATACACGACATAAAATAAATGTTTTAAAATATGTAAAAATTTTATTTACTTAATTATTATTTTTATAATTTCTTAAAAAGATTGGTATTCATTTTGTGGCGTCATTATTAATAGATGAATTAAAAATTACTTTGTGTAATCACCACTTTATTAATATATACATATCAACATGTTTCGAAAGCGAAGCTTTCCTCATCAGGAATATAGAAAATACTAATTTATAGTATTTTGAATATTTATGATGAGGAAAGCTTCGTTTTCGAAACATATTCATATGTACATATTAATAAAGTGGTGATCACAAAGTAATTTTCAACTAATTTATTTATTCTTTATTCACGGCCATTTATAAAACATTGTATAAAATGTTTTAGTAGAAAGCATTTACTTAGTTTTTTTTTTAAATTAATTTATTAAATAAGAACCACTATTTTATTTTAAGTACATCACCAGCCGGTGTCGCTGGTCCAAAAATTGTGACATCCATTTTGGCGTATAGTTCAAACCATTTGAGAACGGCTTTGAACCCCGAAATCATAATAATAAAAAAAAACTACAATACGTACAGAACTTAATAACATTATTACTTTTGATTTACTTTAAATTAGAAACAAAATTAAATGAGTTTCTACGAATTAAGAACAATAACAATTAATATCTTATTTTCTTGCTTGCGAATGGTGGTTCTATTACTCGCACAAATTAGTTTTTGCTCAATTCGAATAACAAAACTTGACGACATTTTTTCAGACGCTGATTCCATTTATCCTCAGGACAATTTATTAAATTCTAACAGAACAAATTAAATCGCAAGGTTAGTTGTAATTCCCCACCCCTGCTGCGTCTTATATTATTTTTATGTTCTTCGATTTAAAATGTATTTTACGTAGTCATTGGATGTGAACACATTTTTAATTTGTTTATTCAGTGTCACTTAGAAACTAGATAATTTATTTTATAATATTAATAATAATACTTGGACGATTTACATAGCGAGGTTTTTGTGGAAAATCACCTCAAGGGCGCTGTACAAATGCTACTTGCTAGGGTTTATCTTATTATGTACATATACAGAAAACATACTTACATGGTAGGGCACTCAAGATTAAAACTTAATTTAATAACAATGTTTTGGGCTGAGATGTATGAGGACTTGACTAATGATGGCTGCACGCACAGGACACATTTATTAAAAAACACTGCACATTGCATGACATTGAAGTTACTGTTTAAATCCTATTTGTCATTGATATTATATACATTCGAAGGTTATTGGCAAAAGAAGAGTGGGTGCTTATTTGAAATATGATTTAATTTGAGATTTTTTGACAATAATTATTTACCTTTACAAATATTTAAATTATTTGTTTTTAGGTAACTGAACCATTCATGGATATGACTGTCCGAAGAGATGAGTTTTGAGTTTTGATCTGAATTCTATCTGAATTATGATCTCTTTCTTATTCAATTTCAGTCCCAAATGTACATTTCCACCGAAACATTTAATAAAGTAACTCGCTATATAATCCTTAAAAGCGTAGTATAACTAAATTCTCTCAGTATCGCTCCGGTGAAAGACCACCACTCAGAACCGAAACGTTCCCTGAAATGGCTTTTGTTATGTTTGGTGATCAGATCTGAATAGCCAGATACTTTTCCGTTTTCCTCTTCCCTAATCCCATCAGTCTCACAACATACACCTATTGCTTATGCCATAGTCCCGTTGACTTCGGACAGCTGGAAACACTTAGGACTCTTGTGCGGTATTCACGACAAAAAGGAATGTACGGGATATGTTCGTAAATCACATTATTCGTGTTGATGTTTTTTTTAAATCTTTTTTTGATTATGTATTGATAGGAAAAGTTTTATCGGAAAAGCGTCGCGCGATTGACCCAATGTTAAAAAAAGCTCTACTTAATCTCATTCCATAAGAAGGGAAACTTTCATAAAGAGACTAATAAACTATTAAAGTAGCTAAGCTTAAAAGCGACGTTCAGTGCTTTTTGTCTAAGAAAATATCAGTAAAATTGAGACTTGTTTTTCTGCAAAAGTAGGCTAACCAATTGATAGATATTTTTTTTGATTCGTTCCCTCGGCGATAGTTGTAGAAAAAGAAGAGTAGCTGTAAGCCTCTAGAATTTTATATTCTTCGCTTAGAAGAACTTACGAATCTTTTGTTTGTGGCAATTCTGCTCGAAAACAAACGTGAAAAGTGTTTTTGAAATAAATATAAAGATTCTGTTAGGAATTCTTGGAGCTAGTCTAAGCCGATTTCGCGAATTATTTATGTTTACATAAAATAAAATAGAATGTTTCAGTTTATTTCAATCTAAAAAGCTTATTTGATTTTAAAAGTCATAGAAACAGTTTTTTTTATCATTGAAGCCCTTAGCAACCTAAAAGGAGAAGTTTTAAAAATGTTTTTACTTTTTTATCGCAAAGATTCGTGGAACCAAATGAAAATTTAATGAATTAATTGATAAACTAAAGTTCTTTAAAACTTAAGACAAGATTTACAGGCAAAGGGTAACAATTATTATTTTATAAACAATACTATTATCTAGGTCACTCTCGTCCAGTCTGAAATTTTTCATATAAATAAATGGCATTGAACCTCGGCACCCTTCTAATCTGGACATGGTATTAATCTGACTGACATTAGAAGGGTGTGGGTTCGAGTCCTGCTTTTATGACATTTATCTTTGCTCGGAAGGTTTTTTCAATTTGGATGAGTGTTTTAGATTAATAATTATTGTTTATAAAAATGAAAATTTAATGGTTTGTTATTTTTTTTTGAAGACAAATTTAATTGAATTATAATGAATCAAACATTTTCAATAAGTCTACTCTGTAGTAAATTTGTTACATCCATGGCGTTTTGAAGTGAGGGATTGGAAACGCGGCGAAATACTAAAACGGGAGAAAAATGTACGTTTTCATTTCATTCACTTTGCAATAATTAACAATTTATTTAATAATAAATACGTAGACCCAGTAGTGTAGCGAGGGGAGCGCGGATGGGCGGACCACCCCGGGCGCCCTATTAGGAGGGCGGCAAATTTTGCTTGTGCTATACTATACACGATCAGAGTGATGAGATCAGAATTTTTGGTTTTATTAAAAACAACAGTTCCTTGCGGTAAGTCCACGGGTAGAGAAAGCTGTGGGTCAGTCAGACGAATTGTTCGAAAAGTTAGCTCTATCCTGCTTGCATAAAAGTTATTTTTATGACGTCACAAGGGCGGCAAATAACGATTCCGCTACGCCACTGAGTAGACCATAACGTTACAAAGACCATCAACGATTATAATTGGGTGGGGTAAATAAATTCGTATAAGTAAGTCGTCTAATGTGGCCTAACCCCAGTTTGAAAATTACTTTGAACGTCGAAACAGCTTTCTCAATTATGAAAATTAAAATATTTTGCAGAACCTAATATTATCATTATTAAATTAAAAAAAAAAATAATAAAGAAAATTAAATGTAGTTGTACGAATTAAGAACAATTCCAAGTAATATCAAGTTTTCGATTCATAAAAGTGTTTTTACTGAAAAACCTTAGCTTTCTTCCTATGAGCCTTTCCTATATACGAGTAGATACGTTAATCTCTTTAGAATAAGAGTCTTGTGCGGTATCAAAAAAACCAATAGAATAATTCATTTACTAAAAATGATCAATAAAAACAACGAAAAGTCATGAAAATCTGTTATGTAATATTCCCCGCCGAATTCCGAGTGTAAATAAATTGGGTGCGATTATAAACGAAGATTATATATCTCCTTGATATCTTTAAATTAAATTCACGTTCTACTATCATTCCAAGAGTCTATTTTCACTGTAACAAAACTGCACTACTTTATTGTATCTCTCAACTTGCTGTGATGCTTGCTGATATCTTGATATCGTCAAATTGTGTACATGATCACAACGTGCAGGTACCAATATGTTTTCTATTATTGCGCAAATATTTGAATGATTATTTTTATTTACTATTATTTATATATATATTTTAAACTAAACTTCTGCTGACAAGCTACTTTCAGTAGCTTAGATCTCATAAATTACCATTGTATGAAGAATAATATTGTATAATGAAAATAAAACAGATAAAAACCCTTTCAATTAAATTTTCACGAAAATGTATTTACTGTTCAATGGAGCAATTACAATGTTGAAGATTATTTGATTTAGTAATGGTTGTTTTAATTAATTACCAGCTGCATTGATTGCTTGAATTAAATACTCATATCCGAATGCTTTTGCACATTTAACTAATTGGTTTTAAAATTAATTGTTTAAGATAACAATAACCGTCGGAAAAAATAGATTTTCCTGACGAATTTTGATCATTTAGAAATATGAAAACGTTTTTAGTAGCATCCTAAAAGATACATACTGCAATACTTCAGATTAAATATTAAAAAAACAAAGGTAATTTTTTTCTAATTTTTTTTAGTTTTTTATTTTTATTTATTATTGTTAAATTTTGGTTTTTTTTTTAATATTATTGTTTATTGATATTTTTTTATATGTAGGTACATATTGAAAAAGTACATTTAATCACAAGGTGACATAAAACTTTTAAAAAATCCGATAAAGGGATTGTAGTCCTACAATGTTTAAATATTTTAAAATATGACATTTTTTGTACTCGTTACGTAGTTTTTGAGATATAGCGAGTATAAGGAAAGGTTCTCGGTGATATCATGAAAGTCGTAAATTAGTTTGGAAAAGGAATAAAAAACATGAATGAATAATTTATAGACCTGGTAATATAAAAAAAAAACATAGTTATACCCCTCTACTTTTAAAAGGGGTGTAAATATTACGCTGCGCATAAGGTCGAAATAGTGAAAAACTTAGCTTACTACCAAGCTAATGGTTAAATCCACCTTAAACCGGGCACCAACGCTGAGCTGTCGCGTAAGAATCTAATAATTAAGATGGATATTAATTACATTTATTGTTTAAAAACGACCTTGATTATTTGTAGAGCTTTTATTCCCTTCACTAGCAAATCGTACCATATCGTATTGTCCGTACCTGGGCCAGCATCCCTCTGGCATTGCTCCAGGGTGGTGATCAATGTCGTAATTGGTAAGCATTTTGGTAACATGCATCAATCTGGTAATGTATTTCATCTACCATACCATACCATAACGATACTATGCACCTAAATATTTGGGCGGGTATAATACATAGGTCCTTAGATGCGTAACTTTAGGAATGCATTGCATCTTGGGAAATGTATTTTACATTTAGGCATGTTCATTGTTTGCTCTCGTTCATAGTACTTATGTTAATAGTTTCGAATAAGTGCGCTGCTAATACTTGAACGTGTCCTAGGTATGCCGGTATTTCGTGAATAATTCATACATTTTTAAAAATGGCATTCTCTACTATACATTTATGAAAAAACTTCTGTAAAATATTGCTGACTTAGAGTTTTCCATAGGTTTCACCTCCTTGGCTGAACCGCTAAGATCCTCGATTCCGAGTTTAAAATATGGGATCCGCATATAAAGCAAATTTAATTAATTCGTGTAATTTTAGATGTGATATGTAGGGTGGTAGATACTCTCAGTATCAACCAGCTGAAAGACCACCATTAAGCAAATGTTCCTTGAAATGGCTTTAGCCGTGTTAAGTCACAAGATTTGAATAGCCAGGAACTTTCCAATCAATCCCTTTGCCATCTCCTCTCTCCCGCCATAATATAACTTAAGGAGGAAAGACATATTCCCATTAGGCTTGGACACTTGGAACTCATGATCGTTATTCAAATAAAACGAAATGCTTCTTCAAAAAATGCAAAATACCTTTGTGGTGTCATTTTCAATTAAAGGAATAGAAAATGTTTTGATTAAACCACTATTTAATAGATAAATATTTAGGTGTTTCAGAGAAAAGATTCAAGAAATGATGACAAGAATAGACAAGTTACTCAAATTCCAGTTCATTTTTCAATGTAAAAAATCAATGTTCATCATCTAAAGAAAATATAAATATTTTTAAATTAAAAATTGGTTTTCGTAGTAAAATTGATTTTCAAAGTTAGAATTTTTCAAAACGGCCGGAATCCGAGCGGTAAGGGACGGGGCGTGAGGTCTCACGGAATGAATTTAAACAGAAAGCGAACATTCATTTGACTTCAGAAACAGCTGATCTAATGATACCAACGAAATAGGGTGTTTTGATGAAATGGTATTTTAATCCTTATTAAATAGCAATTTATACATTTCATGTATAATTATATGTAATAAAAGTTATATATTCGGAATCGGTGTTCGTTGGTCCATATAAATATATATATTTTTAATCATGAATATTATTCACAGGAGTTCATTATTGTCAACGCAAATAAAAACTGATCGTCTCGACCCAATAAAATGTATTGTTTGCTTGAAAGCCTGAGGAACGAAACTTACATTGTTTTTATTTATCAATAAATATGTACAGTAATAAAAATAATCACTGTCAAGAAATTCTGCTCCGAAAACATGTGTCTTTTCCGCGTATAACACGTTTTACTTGAGATTTATCCAAATATTAATAATCCGGTAAAGCACAGAAAAGTATAATATAATATTTTGAGGTTGAAATGTGTCTGGAGCAAATACATGACGCACGAAACAACGTCGAGAAAAGTTATCTTTTCCACTGTCATGCGAATAATTGTAAAAACGGTAAAGTTGTTCTTTGAAGTCTCATACGCATTTAATTTGGTTGACATAGTATCTCCGTCTCTGCTAAAAGAAACTTCCTAATTCTGTTACTTGAAGATGAACAGTACTTGAAAGTTTTTACATTTATTAATGTAGGAAAATACTAATGTATTACAACAGAGGTTCTCAAACAATGAACCGCGAAGGGTTTAAATTTTTGTTTTTTTTTTATTTTTTGTAATATATTTTTTTATATGAATACAACATAAGAGTCCCAACTGCTCCCAACCGTTTGGAGCCAGTGAGACTATGGCATCCCCAATTGTGGAATATTGTGAGGCGGAAGGTATTGGGGTGGGGAAGGAAAGGGGAAAGAGTAAGGTGGGGAAATACCTAGCTAATCAGATCTGGTCACCAAACACAGCTAAAGGCCATTTCAAGCAACGTTTCAATTCTGAATGGTGGTCTTTCACCAGGGCGATACTGAGAGTATCTTCCACGCTGGAACGTGCGCAAATATTCTATATATTATTTTTAAATGAATTAATTGTGAAACAGCACAAACTAATAAAATATTATTTACTTGCGCACGTCGGGATTTGAACCCGTGACCATCGGATTCGTGGTCGAGAGCCTTACCCCTCGACCGTAGAGGCCGTCTAATAATATTGGTATCACCCTGGTGAAGAATCTAAACGTGTTGCTTGAAAAAGGTTTTTTAAAATTTATTTTTGATAGTATTTATTTATTAAATGACCCACCAAACTAGGCGCATGCCCTTATTACTGTGGTAGAACATAATTATAGTACTAACAATAGGAATAATAACAATAACAATAATAAAAAAACAAAAGATTACCAACAAGTAATTTTGGCATACCTCAAGGTACAGTACTGGGACCTCTACTTTTTATCATCTATGTAAATGACATATTCATGCAAAAGCTAAACGGAAAAATAATATCTTATGCTGACGACACTGTCATAATAATTGAAGGTACTGACTGGAATTCTATTAACAAGCTAACAAATACTGATATTAATATATTAAAAATTGGTTCGATAATAATCTACTCTCCCTTAACACTGGAAAAACAAAATTTATTCCTTTCTCTATCAATAAATTTAAATCAAAACCAAAAATAAAAATTATAATACACCAAAGTAACTGCAACAGAATCAATTGTAATCAAGCATGTTCAATACTTAGTCCAACTTCCGAAATTAAATACCTTGGTGTATATATAGACCAGCATTTTAAATGGAAAACACATATTTGTGAACTTGTTAAACGAATTAGAAAATGTATATATATTTATAAGACTAAGAAATATTCTTAGACTAGAAAACCTAAAAAGAGTGTACTATGCAATTGTTCAGTCTATTTTACAATATGGAATTATTGGCTGAGGGGGAACATATGATAATATTTTAAGTCCACTTAAAATAATTCAAAGATTGATAATAAAGGTAATTTAAAAAAAACCATCATCATTTTCCACTGAAAAGCTTTTTACAATATTCAATGTACCTACAGTAGATAAAATTTATAAAAAATATGCAATTATTCAAATCTTTAAAGAAAAAAACGTTAAATAAATTACAATTTAATATATCCGCAAGGTATCAGCAAAACATTAAAATCCCGCCATTCAATACTAAGCATACGCAAAACACATACCTATATCTAGGAATAACTTTTTTTTAACAATCTGCCAACTGATCTTAAAATTATAGAAAATATCCATGAATTTCAACATAGATTAAAAAATTACCTCAAACTACTGTAACAATTTAAAAAAAAAAAAATTATTATTATTAGATTTTTTTTGTCTTTTATTATTATCTTCTCTTCTTTTCTTCTACTTTCTTTTCATTTTCTTTAATAGTGATAAATTACAAAATTTACTTTTTTATTTTGCCGTTCCACTATTTACGAATTAATTTATTTATTTAATATCAACCGTGTAAATATGCCATATACAATAATTGCATGGCACATATAAAAAAGGGTAAGAAAATAATTTTTAAAAGCAACAATTAAATGTGGCATTAAATCGTACAAAGACATTAGAAATTATATAAATAATACAAGCCCTTGAAATATATTAAAGTAAGCGATATGCGCACATATAAAACATGTAAGCAGACTTAAGTTAAATTTATGTTGATTTGAAAGATATGACGATATAGCCTTCTTGTACTTCCTTCCGCGCAGTTAAATAGATCCGCCACATCTGCGTATCTATTACTAACTTCATGTAATCTAGGTACAAGCGAGTATTTGTAATGCTCAGTCCTAGTACTGTTACATTTAAACAGCTGTCCAGTTATTAGTGGCTGACGATGGTGATAGGAAAATCCGAAAGTATCAAGTTGGAAACAGCAGAATTTATTAATTGTTTTTGTGTTTAATTCGTAGAACTCCATTTATTTTTATTTATTTTTTAAACGAACGAATACAAAATTTAATAATGTTAATATTAAGTACTGCAAGTACTTTGAGTTGTTATTATTGTGACTGTTTCGGCGTTTAAGGACCTTTTCAAACTGCTTTAGTTTGAAAATGGCCTCAAACACCGAAACAGCTGTCACTATAATAAATACTAAAAAGTACTTGCAGAACTTAATAATAACATTATTAAATACGTCTTACAATAAATTTAAAAAGAAAAAAAGCAGAATCCAAGTGATCTGCCTTCCAAGTCCAGTTCTCTTCGTATGGTACTTCTATCCTTCAACTAACCGCGCTGCCAGTTTGAGTGGTTTTCTATTGGTCTATTGAGTGCAGGGGAGATGACCCATCCTCTGAGGGTGTTGATGGTGACAGTTAGGGTTGATTGATACTACGAATACGGACGATACAAAATGTTTTTTCTTCCGACTCCCACAGTGATCGGTTCAAGTTTATTTTGATAACGATCTCACTGATGAAGTTTTCCGATTCTTTTCTGACACTATCCAGTCAGGCTGTAATTTATTATTTTAAATGTGTCTGTTTTATGCTCTGCCCATGTCTGGTGAATTCTGAATATATCATAAAACTTTAATTATATACATTCATACATAGAATTTATAAATCGTTATTTAAAAGTGAATAAAAAATCATATCATCAAAACACCGTGTTATACACCGTGTTATGGTCTCTACCATTACATTAGGAACAAATGACTTCACGTATGTATTCTGTTTTTGGATTAATATGAAAAAACAAATTGGTTTTGTTTTTTATTTTAAATATGTATTTTTTTAGTTTTGCGAAAATTTAAACTTCATTTAGTTGACTTTAAGCTCTATAATTGTTGTTTAATATAAAAAAACTACTATTAATGAAAAAAATTAGAGTATTCATGAGAAAACCAATTATCAATACGTATATTATATTAATGTTAATGCTCAATATTATTATTATTATTTGATTTAAAGTTTCCAAAAGGTAAATAATTTTATTAATTATATTTAGTTATGGTTTACCATCAATAGAACATAAAATTATGTAAGGTAAAACTCATCTTGTTTTGACATTTGTCATTCTAACCTCAAAACTAATCAAATCCGACCGATCATAAATTTGGAGCGTTTTGGCGGGCTTTGAAAAATTGAAACTTTGAAAATTATTCAACTATGAAAACTTAATTTAGAAGATTCAAATATCCAGAAATTTCATAACCGTCAACTTACCCATCTCCTTCCTAGTCCATAGTCCCTTCAGCCACACAGAATACAACCTCCAAAATTTGGGGGTCGAATGAAAAATATATATTAACTAAAACATTATTTAATAACGGCAAAAGACAATGGTCTGAATTATTATGTATGTTGTAGGTATCGAAGTAAGAGATTCCAATATAGATTTATGAAATTATTTGCTAATACTAAAGAAGATGCTATGAATACAAGAGCGTGGTTGAAGTCACGAGCAAGACGAAACAAATATTGACCCGAGAGATTAGAAAGAAGATGTATTAATAGATTGCCATGAAGTGTGCGAATTTAGATTTAGATCTTCCGGTATACAATGATTCATATTCACTTCACACCAAACATTGAAAAACTTTTGAATAAAAAAATGTGAGTCTTGCCGAAGCGATTAAACATTATTTTCCGAGTATAGATATTACAAGTGTTTATCGAAATTCTGATTAAGAATTTGTGATTGATACAGTTATATCTGACATATCTCTGTAAACCATAGTGATAGATAGCTACTCTCAGAATTACCCTGGTAAAAGACCACAATTCTGTCTCGAATCTTTGTTATTTGATATTGTATTAGCTCTATTTGGTGAACAGATAGGAATAGCCAGGTAACCCGACCATTCTATTCCCTATTTCGTTCCCTTCCCAACTCTATTCTGCCTCATAATAAATCAAAATTAAGAATGCCATAGTCCAACTGACTCCGGACATTTAAGAGCCATTGAGACTCTTGTGGGGTTATTCATATAAAAGTAAAAAACGCAAAAAAATGGTGTCATACCGAGAATATCTTAACTTTTCAGAATCTAGTTAAGAATGTACCTCGAGTTAGTACAATGAGGTTTTTTTTAACAATGAAATTTCGTGTTCTTTATAAATATGTAATATTAATGAATGTTTCGATAGCTCTGAAAGAATCACAATTCTTGAACTAGCGGCGAAGTTAATCTGGATAACCAGATGAGAAAAAAAGGTGGTGGAAGGACTGAAGAGAAACGGGAGGATGCCACGGAAATTGAATAAGCCTTGTTCGTGGATATCCTTAGCACTTAAATTCACCTCGCTGAAACTTCACTGTAATCCAGAATTGGCTAGATGCTGCGAATCGCGGCGGTGAACTCCCTTATCATCGCGCGACGAGCGTTAAGATTGAACTGACTTGGCACTATCTTCTTCCAGTGACCATAGGAATCGGGCCGGGTAGGGAGGGGTGCGTATTCAATTATGTGACAATTATGAAATTAAGATGCCAAAACAATGAGAGTATGGTAAGGACAGTGCTTTTAGTATTTTTGGAAAAAACCAAATAGTACCAAAGATATAAGCTGTCAAAATGTTAATATTTTAGGAGAATCTCGCCAGCCGGCAGATAAACGTAAGACATCACGGTACATAAAATGACTGGCGTGGCAGTATGCGTTGCTGCCATTCGAATTGTGATTTGTGCCTCGAGACGTCATGAGTATTTGTTCTACCAAGTTTCCTTTGAGAGCTCATAACTTCGTCATGTTTTGAGATACCGAAAAACTCATTTTTATTGTTGCTATTAACTATTTGAATGAAATACATTTTCATTAAAAAAAATTAAAAAAAATAGGAGATAACCTCAGAATAACAATTTTGAAAGCATTATAAAATTTTACGAGTTCAAAAATAATTTTGTGTTTTACATAAATAAAATATTTCGTGTGATTTACCAGAAATTTAATTCTCATCAATAGTTAATATTGTTAATTGTAAAGTAATATTAAAATGATTTATATCAAACACTTACTTTGCGAACACCTTATACTTTGCTTCCGATTCAGCCACTAGGCCAACGATGTGCCGAGATAGAAACGAACACCCACACCCAGGTTTACAGACGAAAGCTTCATAAAAGCGTTAGTAAGGATCTCGTGAACAGTGGCACTTTCTACAGCATTAACATTGGTTGGTAACCGTACAACGAAATTCTATACGATGTATAAGCAATCTTCAATAAACCCAAGCGCTGAGGCGTAAGTGAATCAAATTCACTGAGATACTCCACCTCGTCACCTATGTAAATCTTCTCAAAGAACATCTATTCGTTTCCTGGTTCCTTTCCACAGGCGAGCTTTATAATATAACGATATTATTATGAAGTAGGATCTAACACCGGAGAGTTAAACAGATAGAAGTGGATAGTGGGCGTATCTGTTTGTGCTCAATAATTCTTTCTTTGGAACAGGTCAATAAGTTTGCAATTTGGGTAGTATGTTTACGAGAGATGGAATGACTAATAGGGATATAGAAAGAAGATGAAACAGAAAATAAATCTCTGAGGAGAATGTGTTGTAAAATCCACGTATGATCGTGTGATAAATATTGAGATCTGCAAATAATGCAAGGCTGGTGTAAGGTTATGAAGGAGTAAAATTAAGATAGGGAGGAATGGATGGTTTTGGCAAGTAGAGCGAATGAATGAAAAAGGAGTGTAAGAAGAATACATGACGGGAATGCGAATGGAAGAAGAAGCCGGGGACGACATAGGAAGACATGGCTCGTTAAACAAATACTTGAGTCGGGCCAGGTCAGAAGCTAGAATAACAGAAGAGAATGTATGAGACGATGTATGAATGCGAATGAAGCAAGAAGTGTGTACCATGGTCGAGTTGTTTGACGGCCCGTCCTGTAACTAACCATTATGCCCCCCCCCTGCGGGGAAGCGGCATAATGGTTAGTTTGTTAGTTACTTCTTGAGAAATTCATCAGAAATTTTCGAATACCGAAATTCTTTTTTGAACAGTAAATAAATTTCACGTCTGGGGCCTAGGAGTCGAAAGATCTTATCTAATGCTGACGCCTTTATTAGTTTTCTTTGAAATCGGCTTCATTCACACTTCTAGGAAATATCCGTTTTCACTTCACTTTGCTTTCGTAACATTTCACATTCATTTGAATGAAATTTTGAGGGTACATGATATTATTTTTCCATGTAAAGCGACGCGTTTTAATTATAATTCGGTTTAATTAAAGTACGCTCCACCCAGTCGCACTTAGCTTAGGTTCCTAATGTAAATATATAATTTATTAATGTAATCCCTTTATATGATCCTCATCTTGTTTTACATATGTACTTAAATTATTGCGTTTCTCTCCACGTTTTATTTAAGTGGACGTTAATATTTACTTGCGGAAGAATGGAATTGCGTAGAATTCCGCTCTTTTGTAACAGTAATTTCTTACAATGTGTATATTTATATGGTTATTTTCTCATTTATTAAATCGTAACTTTTTTAACAGCTATAAGTTATTTTGCATTTTTTTCATGATTTCTTCCACAAATAGAAATTTCATAACAGGAGACATATTTTTGATTATTAATTTGTTTTATTTTTTTTACAAAATATTTTGACTAATAGATACAATACTTTTATTAGATTTGGAAATAACTAAACCATAATCAAAAATTATCTATTTTTGAAAATCAATAAAATCGGAAAAAAAAGTTTTCACACTGCCCTTGCTTCCTATGGTAATAATAAATTGATAATTGTATAGCGTCGTTTAATGTGAAAAATCACCTCAAGGAGCCTAATATTATTTGCTATGGTTTTTCTTATTACGCACGAACCGAGAACAGAAACACATATTAGCTCTGATTACATCTAGCATTCAAACAGTTGAACTCTATTCTGGTGGTGTAAGATAATGGATAAATATGAAATTGAGTCAATAAAGTAAAAATGAAAATATGTTCAGTAAAACATAAAATTACCTTTATATTTAAAAAAAATCCCTCGATTCGTTATTAAGACCATCCACTTGCTAAAATTACAACAAAATCACGCGCTCCTTATGAAGGTGGTGACAAGGTCGAAATTCCAGCATAACATCGGCCACATGCTTTGATTTACGCAAAAAAAATTCACCAAAACGCGTGTTTATTTTAATTTGTAAAGCTCAGGCATAAATATTAAAAACGTTTACGGTCATATTCTCAAAAACTTAATTTACCACAATGATCAATTAGAAAATATCGGAAAAAGTGTTCGTAGGTAGGAGATTTTGCGCTTCAAACATTTTTTTTTAGATCTGATACTTTATTTTTTTTAGGCTTATAAAAAACACACCAAAAAATTGGACGGTTGTACGAAAGGCCAAGGTGTTCACTACTTGCAGTACTTAATTAAATGTCCTATGATATATCTAGGCCTTCAAATTCTCAATCCGAAAACATATAATTTTAGGTTACTTCCCATTGCATCGCCTTAAAGTGTTTTAAAACTGAATTATGACAAATTTTTGTAATGCTATTTGTAATATTTGGCTTTAGCGAAAGATTAATTAAATACATTTTCACAAAAATTTTATTCTTGACATTATGATTTTATTTAAAAGTTTAATTATTACGTAATATCTATTTATTTCATAACTATTATTCTTATAACGAATATATGTTTACTTAAGTAGGTACAAGGATGCAAAAATCGGTCAAATATATTTTTTTTTTAAAGAACGTTTTTAATTAAAGTTACATTTTGACTGCCAGAATGAACGTTACAAGAACATCCCAGAACCTAACATATTAGATTATTTTATTGGTTATATCAAGATGTGTTAATATCATCCAACGTGTACATACCATAAGTATCCCAAAGTCATAATTCATTTTATTCTCCATTTTTACAATATTATTACATCAAGATAGTGAGTGGGAAACCGTTAATAAATATTAGTGGATTAACATAGGAATGAGTAATTTGCGGAAATTTAGATTTTCATGAATCCTAATTGCCAAAACAAAATACACTTCTAGAAAGGGTTGTTGCCGGCAAGGGAGTTTTGAATAAATATTAAATAGCGGCTTTCAAAATTGCCCAAATACTATTTAATTTTAATAGACCACGACCAAAGTATTCCATTTCGGGGGAGGGTTGCGAGTCCTTAATTTTAATTGGTCATTTTAAGTGAACTTGGAACTATAACTTCAATTAATTCTGGTAATTTTTATTGTAATTTAGTAAGTTAAATTTAATGATTTAACTCAGCATGGTTAAAGCATGAAGGTTAAGATGTATTTTTATTTTTTTGTATTTTTTCGGCATTCACAATGAAGCAATTTCTAGACATTTTGTTTGGAAGTTTTATTATCCATGTACTCTTGCTACTTTTAATTTATTAATTTTTCTACCGGTTTCGACACAACTTTGTCATTCACTAGCGTTCTTAAAACTAACTTAAATTAAACAAGTACAGAAACAAATTAGTCACCATTAGTTGGGGGTAGTGGGAGTGGGGATTTGGAGGGGGGTTGGCGGTGGGAGGAGTCAAAGTTATTAGGAAACATGGTTAACAAAGGTGATTTACAGGGAGCTATTATTTTGTTTACTAAATTAATTATATATTTAATTTCTTTGTTTATTTCTAAAGTTTCTAAGGCGCACATTTTAAAATATGTATAAAAAATTTGAATGTTTAAACTTGGTTTTTTCTTTATTGAAGCTATGTCTTGTCTCTAATAAATTATCAGCAAACTCGGAATAGTTATTATTTCGTAAACAGAGTTCATGTTTTCTGATTCTAGTTTTAAATTTTCTAGTAGTCTTACCTAAATACTGTGCATTACATTCATTACATTCTAAAGCATATATTCCGTTTTTTACCCATTTATTATTCTTGTCGTATATAAAAAAAATTAGCTTGGAATTATTGTAGAAAGTTGGAGAAATGTTATCTCTGGCGATAGTTTTATGGCGATTATCTTTTATTCCCAAACAATTTGAGATTATTAACTTACATAAAGAATAATATAAGTTTATTTTGTATGTAATCTGTACTCTGTAGAGATTTGAATGCTTGATCTTCCCGATGAAGTCCCGATCCAAATTTCTTATCACAGATTGTTTATTAAGCTTTACTATATTCCTTATTAAGTAGACAAAATGAGATAATGGACTTCATAGCATTTTCAGAACATGAAGATATAATTGTTACTTTTCAGTGAAAAGAGTTTTTCGTAGATGTAAATCCTTAGAAATACTGACTGTAAATTTTCTATCAAAATGCCAAAAATCTATCAACCATCTGGAGCCAGTGAGACTTTAGCATCCCCAATTGGGGTATGATGCGAGGCTGAAGGTTGTGGAAACGAGAAGGAGTTGGGAAAGAGGAAGGTGGAGAAGTAGCTGGCTATTCTGATCTGGTTACCAAATACGACTAAAGCTATTTCAAGCAACGTTCCGATTCTGAATGGTGGTTTTTCACTCGGGCGATACTGAAAGTATCTAATACTCTGGAAAGTACCGCAAATATATGATACGTTATTATAAATGAATAATTGTGAAATAACACAAATTATGCGAACAAATCAAGCGATCTCCGGATTTGTAGCCGAGGATCATAACCACTATTAAAACGTCTTCCGGGTGATTTTTAACACGAAAGGTGCTACGTATATTTCATAAAAAAATTAACATGGTACTTGGAAAAACTATTTGCAAAAATCCAGAAAATCAATTTAATGGCTCAGCCGTCGAGCCTCGGCGTATCTCAAAATTCATTGGCTTATTTATGAGGTCATTATATAGTATACCTTGAAATCAATTCACATTTCAAAGTTGCAGAAATCTCCGCATAAAGCTGAATACAAATCGGAGTTTGGAAACCCATAAAAATCTGTGATCTGTAACAACTGAATACCGATTCAGCCATAAAGCTGCACACACATGTCCAAAACCACCCTTATCGGTATTTATTTATCCTCCCCGGAGGAGAATAAGGGACTCAATTCACCAGCGTAATTTTCCATTCCCGGAACCCTACAGATTTCCATTGGAGGGAGATTCAATCAGGTCACATTAGCATAAAGGCCCTTTTTAGTGACACGAGGATGTTTTTTGCATGAGTGCGTGTGACCTGAAAATCCTCTGCGAACAGTGATTGCTTTTTTTTGATTCATGAGCTTTATCACTATCTGATATAGGGGACCTACTGACTTTACCCTTACTTTCGTCCTCTTCTGATGGATGGAAGTTAAAACTTCATCCCTAACTCTCCAAATGTTCACATTCTTAAAATTCATAAGCCGAGTTCGACGATTCTTTCCATAACGGAATAGAATGAACAGAAATCACTGTCAAAAGGTTTTTGTAAACATCTACGTGGAATCAAAAACATGGCGGTGTGACAGTAAATATTAAATGGAAGACACACTTTGTAATACACTACTCTACGTTGAATCAATACATTGACAGACGACCGGGTTTCACTTAGCTTAAGCATCGTCGGGCCTTATAATATATGAACTAATTATAATACAGAGATAAATATATTTACGTATATAATTATATATACATGGGTAGAAATACTGATATAATAAGAGTGCGATAAAAGTAGATTGGTGAGATAACTTATTAGAGAAGGGAGTAGGTATGGGAAGGGGGCAAAGTTTCAGCGGTGGTTAACGGAACAAATCAAATATAGCAATTTAGGTAAAATTTAAATGGTTATTAATTATGTTAGAATTATTATTAATACCTTTCCCTTTAATATGTTGTCTCTCTCTGTCATATCATATTCTCTACCTATATTTATATATTTTATGTATGTCTGCATTTAATTAAATCTGTATGTTTTTTACCGTAAGCCGAACTCAAATATAACAGACTTCTTTGACTCTTTAGAAATAATATTAAATAAAAACAAACAAGACACATTACTTATTGGAGATTTCAATATCGATATTTCAAAAGACACTGATATTGCACGGAAATATATTCACACCTTGAAATCGTATAACTTTTATGTATGTAACACAATATTTCCCACAAGAGTAACTAACAACACCAGCTCGCTAATAGACCACATAATTACAAATAGGACAAATAGTTCCGGAAAAATCTCAAATATTGATGATCCCCTTAGTGACCATAATATACTTATATTGGATTATGAAAATTCCCTAAAAAACCTCCCCAATAACAGATCCGCAAGAAACCTATCAAATGCTTACAAAATAAATTATCAAAAATTAAATAACACACTTAAAACTTGTAAATTTACCCATTCGTCTGACTCCAAAATGTTATGAATTCGTGTAAAACAAAACTAAAAACTAATATAGGAGACAAAAGACCTAACAATACTCCATGGTTTGATGCAGAACTTGATAGGCTGATTAAAAAACGAAATAGCATATTTAAACTTTGGAAACGAAATCAAGGAAGTATTCCTTTGACAACAGAAAAAATAAAGCTCGTAATACTGTCACCAACTATAGAAGATATATTAAAACTAAGTATTATACGAATTTGCTTAATGAAAACATGAATAAGCCACAACGAACATGGAAAACAATTAACTCCATTATATCAAATAGCTCCCGAAACCCAACAATAGCTTGTAAATTGCTAGTCATAAATGACGAAGAAGTAAAAGAACCAAAGGAGATTGCAACCGCTTTCAACACATATTTTCTCTCAGTTGGGGAGAGTCTCGCATCAGTCATAAAAACTTCAAAAACTGATTTAAATACCATCTACACGGCAACCTCAAGCAAAACAATCTTTTAACATGATCAGGACAAATAAAACAGAAATCTTTCGGATCATATCCAACCTCAAATCTAAAGCGGCAGCTGGTTCCGATGGTATAACCTCTCTCTTTCTCAAAAACTGCAATGAGGAACTGGTGGATGACCTCGTATTCTTAATAAATCTCTCTCTGTCAAAAGGTATCTTTCCAGACAAACTAAAAGTTGCAAAAATTATTCCTATACATAAAGACGAATGTAAAAAAATGTCCAAAATTATCGCCCAATCTCTATACTTCCAGCTATCTCCAAAATTTTTGAATGTGTCATCAAAGAAAGACTATTGAAATATCTCGAACAAAACAAAATTCTCACCTCAAAACAATACGGTTTCAGACGACGATCTAACACTAAATGTGCAGCTTTCGATTTCATATCAAATCTGCAGAAACATATTGACCATGGAGATTTTACAGCGGCAATATTTATTGATCTAAAGAAGGCGTTTGACACGGTGGACCATAACGTATTGATCGAAAACTGAAACATTTGGGTATTGTTGGTACTCCTCTGGAACTTTTCAGATCTTACCTATCAAATCGCTTTTCGGCAGTAGAACTGGGTGGAGAAATGAGTGAATTGGGTGAAATAACATGTGGAGTGCCACAGGGATCAATTCTTGGACCGTTGCTATTTCTAATATATGTTAATGACATAACAAAGTGGGGCATTAAAGGAACTCTTCAACTTTATGCGGACGATACTGTAATTTTTTATAACAAAAAAAACCTAGCGGAACTCGAAATGGAAATGAATGCCGATGTTTCCCATCTCACAACCTGGTTGAGAATAAATAAACTGACCCTTAACGTAAAAAAAACGCATTATTTACTATTCGGCAACAAGAAAAATTCCAGCCTCGATATCAAAATTGGTGACAACTGCCTCGAAAAGAAAACGACAACAAAATATTTGGGCCTTATAGTAGATTCTCAACTCTCGTGGGATCTCCACATAAATCATGTAAAGGAGAAAATTACCCCCATAACTGGTGTGCTATATAGACTTCAAGGATTACTACCCATTCCGTTACTAACTGCAGTATATTACGCCATGGTACATTCACACATTTCCTATCTCTGCTGTATCTGGGGCTTTGCCTCGAAGAAATTGATTGCTGATCTGCAGGTGGTTCAAAACCGAGCCCTCAGAAATGTTTTTGGACTTCCATGGGACACTCATGTCAGGGACATCTACTCAGTTTCCGGTATCCTTCCAATCACGATCCTTCCTAAGTATGAAATCACCAGCACCATCCTACAAATTACTCAACAATCAACTCACACTAACGTCAAGCCACTTTACAATCAAGACATCCACAACCACAATACTCGAAATAACAATAAAATCCGCATTCCTCAAACACACACTACAAAATATGGAATAAAATCTTTAAACTACATTGCCTACACACTTTATAATTCGCTTCCAGATATGTACAAAACCATCCAGAAAAATAAAAAATCTCAAAATGATGGCATAAAGGAATACTTTTTAAGGATATTTAAAAATGAAAATCAGTAAATCCATATTTGTATATTTTGTTGTTCCCTTATATGTTTTCTTCTTGTGTGTTGTTCTATTTAACTTGGCCTTATAAAATTATTTCTGTCTGTATGTGAAACTTCTATTTTTGATATTTTGCTGTCAATGTAAAATTGTATGTACTATCTCCTACTTATGTATTGTAAATTCCTCCCGTCCTAAAATGAGTTTTGAAACTCATCGGGATTGCTTTAGCAAGAAATAAATATATAAAAAAAAAAAAATAAAAATTATATTTCTAGAAAGTCTAGGCGCCCCCGTGGCTGCCGGCTGCGTTTTATAGTCGCTCCTGATTTATCTCGGAAATATTAGCAAGTTATTCATTTTCCCGGTGTTAAAATAGCATAAAATAACCGAAATAATTTTTATGTTACATTTATAAAAATCATATAATTTTAGTGTGGCCATTTCGGGCTTAAATCAAGTTTATAATAAAAAATCAAATAAAAACCCAAATATTTTAAGTTCAAATCTGTCACATTGTTCTAAATTAACCCAAAAGAATCGGTCATCGGCCGAAGGCGTTCGCCACATGTGCTTGTTAAAAGACCTTTGCCTGTTAAAAGTGTCCCAGAGTGAATGATTTACAATGTTTTTCTTTGAACTATGATGATTGTAAACAATATACGACCGAGCTAGACAACCCAAACTCAAACTTAACGGTGAAGGTGCTATTTTGGAGCCTTTAATAGCTGCAAAGATATAATTGTATAACTTTGAACGTTGTACCACAATCGCAATCCGCAAAATTAGATTTTATGGCTACCGAGAAAGGCGCAATAGGAAATAAAAACATTTGACGAGAAGATCTTCTGCTGACACGGCGACCTGAGTTCTGATCTCCAGTTCACGGAGCAGATCCGGTGCATCATGCGGCCCACGGACGTGCCCGACAAGGCTGCTCTGCGACCTGCTGTGGCCCGACCCCGACAAGGATACCACCGGCTGGGGCGAGAAATAGACGACACGCTGATGTACTCTTTCCAGATCCTGAAGCCGGCCTACGAGCGCCACCTGGCGTACGGGCAAACCAACACCATGCGTCCCGTCAGCAATAAAGACAAAGAAGATTGGAAGAAAGGATCAGTACCCCCGGCCCCAGTCCTCACCCGCCGCCCAACTTCACATAACTCCCTATCATTTGTATTAGCGTCTTGCAATATATCGTAAGGAATAAATACAGTTAGCTTCTTTTTTTTTCAATTAAACATGTATGAAAACTTAGACCAAGTCGTATTTAATTTTGATAATCTAACTGCATCTCTTTATATGGTCTATAAATAATGTGTAATGATAGAGTCCAAAAAAAATAAAAATTAATTAATATAGGAATAATGTAAGAATAGGAAGTAAGATTTGTACAGCGCCCTTGAGGTGATTTTTCACAAAAACGGCACTATAAAAATCATCCGATTATTATTATTATTATATAACCCCTGACGAAGCTTGAGCTATGTGAGAACTGGGTGGCTGTCGATATGTTGATTCATTAAAGTGGTGCATTACGAAGAGGTGCATTATTCGCAGTACATGGAAGGTATCTATTTTGTACAAACATATGTGCACTTTCTTCCAGATAAACATAAACCAAATAAATGTTCGGAAATTGTGAAACTCACAGTAAGAAACCAAGAAAATAATTTGCACAAAAACATTATGCGCCAAAACCATATTTTTTATTTAAAGCAGACTTCAGCGAACTCTACACTCACTCGTGTCTGTATAAACAATAAAAAAAGTGAATACTCTTATTGCTGAGATACCACGAAAATTAAAATTTTATAGACTTTCCTTTTCTGTTTTTACTATGTACTGTGCAAAAATAAACCTCGTTCGTTCATTTTTATAATTCCAAGTTTATCAAACAAATCTGAACCCTTTGACAGCCTGTCACTTATGAACGTAAAAAACAATTTTTTTTTATTTTAAAAATCCTTTTTTAACCTGTGACCAGCTTTGATATTTATAAGGTTATTTTCCCATCTTTAATTGTCCGTAAAGCGGGCTTGAAATATTCGCTTAAAATGCGACAAAAAAACTTTTTTTTCTTCGATATTTCACGATTTGATAGCAAAATAAATATATTTGATTTCCTGGAAGCACTATATATTAATAAATCGTTTAATAATAATGACACGAGCATAAATAATCAGATAAAATGAACGTATACTGAACATGTTTTCAGGAAGCCTTCGTGAATTCCCAGACTTACCCTTATCTATCCTCTTCTCCGCCATTGCTTCTCGCTCTCTTGCACCTGACCTAATTACGTTATATTTATTACTATTATTACCGCTAGTCATAAATTAAGTATGAACATTTATTACATTTACATCTGCCCTGAAGAGGGCATGGCCGTATTCCAACCCATTTGGCCTTAACCTAATACCAAGAGGTATGAGCAAGTAATCCATTAAAAAAGGGATGTCATTTAGTTGGTTGAGTATTACATAGTTTTTTTTTTATTATGGGCAGGATTTTATCTTCCAACCTTAACTTTTGTGTTCCACTATTGACAATGATTTAGTTTTTACTTCTCTTCGATCTGTTATTTTATTGAATTCCATCAAAATACATAATACCGTTTATTTATTACATAGATTAAATACATATACCTATATTTTTAAAGTAACATTATAGAAAAAGGCAATGTCAAACTATATTTTTATTAGAAACATATTTAAACTCATTAAACATAATATTATATCATATACAATCGGCGTGTAAATATTTATAATAAATGTGTGTATAACATGTTTAGTGTACGCATTAAAACTTGTATTATTGTATAACAATGTCGAACTATTGTGTAGCAATGTGAAACTATTGTACTCCAATGTTAAACAAGTATACAGCAATGTCAAACTTTTGCAAAATCGATGACAAACAAAATTTTCAGATTAAAAAAAAAAAAAACACTATTTATATAAAGGGTTATTGATGTTTTGTTTACAATACAAAGGTATACCGGTATGAATTTTTTTTAATAAAAAAGCTAATTCAAGTTCCAACTGGTTTTCTTCACTCGGCGATTTTCTAACGCATGCTGATTGATATTGCAAAAAAAATTAAGTTTACATTTATTCTAACAAATAGAAACAGAGGAATATTCCTAGTTGAAAGGATAGCATGATATGTCCACGCATGAGAAAACTCCGTTAAAACTGACATTAAATTTCTGTTACAAGTGCAAACAAAACAGTTGGGCAAGTGAATACAAAACAGTTAGAAAACAATCCACGAAAAGCCGTACTGATATTGAGGCGACATGATGTGGGTCATTCATCTTAAAGCATTATAATACTATTATTTATTTATTTATTCATTTACATTGGGAACATTTGTATTTGCAAAACAGTAATTTATCATCAATTGAGGAACACATAAGTTGAGGTTGCATTATGTTTGCCTGGTCGATATTAATTTCTAGATAGACATATTACCTGTTCCAAGGAATTAAATATGTTTTGGGTATTCAAATATCGAGTTGCAAGGTGTTTAATTGTTTTTAATTTATTGTTGAAGCGGTGGGTTCCGAAATTGGGCCAGAAAAAAATTAAATGAAGATATAGAAGAAAGAAAGGAAAAAAACAAAGAAAAGAAATTTATGTAATATTAAAAAAATATATAACTGTTAAGTAATATTTTTTAACAGGTTCTGGGACTCTGTTCTTCCCAGGTCAATAAGCCATTTGGTAATATTTTTGCCGAAGGATGACAATTCGCAGTTTTTATCCTCGGGAAGATTTTATTGTAGATTTTTGGTCCAAGATAGGTGTGTATTTTTGGTACATTGTGGTAGCACTCAATGGGATTGTCAAATCATTTCTGCTACGGCTTCTGGTTTGATAGGTGTGTTCGATTTTACAAATACATCCTATGTTTTTGTGTACATTTGTGATGACTTTTTTATGAAACTTTGTCACACGTCCAGAGCATTAAAATCTTTATAGAGCAATGCTCTAGGATACCTTATTTTTCAGCAATATTGGTTAGTACCACTGACGTCAGAATGAACAGTGCCCTGAGGGCTGGAGGCAAAGGTCACGTGACATCCATTTTGCCACCAGCCTAGTTCACTGCCGTCCACTTACGTTTTGCGTGATTTTGACTGCGGTAAGCAAATTATGAAACATTTATAAAAGGGTAAAACTAAACACTAACAAAATATTCGGTTTTTGTAAGCAATCCGAACCTTTTTACTTATTTGCCTTTTTACTTAAATTGGCGGCACGCCTAGATATTTTGTCTCTTCCTCTTGCGTGTTAGGGCATCTCTATGTATTTTCTGTGTGGTTAGTGCTAACATCATCGCCCTTGGGCCCACCGGTCGAGGGTTTAAATAACTGCTTATAAATGTATTTAAATATATGTATATAAATACATACATGTTATTCTTTTTTTTTTTCATGTATTCAATGTTAAATAATCATGTCATATTTGTACTTTGTTTCAGAGTGCCAGACAGTCTGCTGATTACCGAGGAGAATGAGAGTCCTCCACAATTAAAGCCTTGATCAAAATGGCTTAATCTTTATTTCGTAATCAGATCAAGGTAAATATATAGATCAGATTTTGTAATACAACTTGATTATAAAAGGTACAATGCTCAATGGCACGTATTTCATTCGTTTAATTTAAAAGCAAACATTGTAAATGAATAATTAACTACATACCGTATAAATCCGCATTTTTACCAGCCTCACAGCGTTACGCAGACGGGTGGTCATGTGGAAAGTACACCGTAAGAAATGAGGCACTCGCGTGAGGTGTTGCATTAAACAAAGCCCTAGAATTTCAATAGGTTTAAATTGTTTCGATATAATTATTACACATTAATATTATGTAATAATTTTTTCAAAAGATTGGTATTCACTTTGCGCCATCATTATTAATATGAATTAAAAATTATTTTGTATTCACCACTTTATAAATTTGTGAATTAAATATAAAAAATATATTTTTTTAAAATAGCTTTCTCTTGAATTTATTTTCGTATTAATATTTATAATAAAAATAACGTCGTTTTTAATTTGTTATTTAATGTTTAACAATAATTTTTTAATTAACATTTTTGATTAATAACTTAATTACTTTAATCATTTTTTGTTTATGTTAATAATTTATCTATCCTTACATTATATAAAGTTATCAAAAATTGAGCATGTCGTTTAGAAATTATTGCTATTTGTATAATTTTTCTTGCTAAAACACTGAAAAAAGGATTGTGCACCGAGCACAATCCTTTTTTTATGTAAAATAATTCCGTTATTGAAAATTTCATTTTCGTTAAAATCAAATACTAAACTTAGTGAAAAATAAATAACTCAACAATAAATCACACATCTGATATCGAGAAATATATATTTATCTGTTAGCTAGAGGAATCTGAGTGGGTTCTCCCAATATCACGAGGGGAGTTTATCGAACAAGAAATGACCGGCTGAGGTAGATTTTTTTCTGAAAATGGCTGAAGAAAAGTTGGAGCCCGTAATCCGGCTCTTTGGTGGCGAATTAACAAAGTTTTGGAACATCGACGTTTGTAGGAGGTCAAAGTAACTGCGTTTAACCGACTATGGGAGAAACTAACTTACCAATGAGATTAGCGACGACCATGGAACAAACGACAGTTACAATTTTTATTTAAAGTTTTTTTTAATATTTAAATATTGCACCAGGAGTGAATTTCCCGTTCATTTTAAGGAAGATTCCTCATCTTTTTCTGGAGAGTTAAAAAAATTCTTGCTTAACTATGGCCCTGGCAATCTAGGATGACAGCTATCAGCGGTCATTCAGCGGATGACATTCATTAAAAAATATCAATATTTGTGTAGTTTTAACAAGAGAAAAATATAATTACTTACTAATAATGTTTACTTTAAACATTATTAGTTAGTAAACATTAATAATAAGCTTTGGACGCTTGTGTTAATATATTTTTTATGTGTTTTTTGTTACTTTTTTTCATTTATTTAGACGCCCAGAGGTCGTACATCTTTTTTAAATCACATAAAAAATATTTAATCATTTAAGAAGATAATATTAACATAACCTAAATGAAACATGAAGCCGATAAAAACAACAGAAAATAAAACTATATCAGTCGCATCTGGGTCTTGAATTTGAAATACGATATCGATGAAGATGAACTGGTCTCATTAGCTAACGAAAGATCCTAGGTTCGAGTCCCAGATGCGACTGATGTATTTTTATTTTCTGTTGTTTTTTTCGGTTTCACGATTCATTTAGATTATGTTAATATTATCTTCTTCAATGATTAAATATTATAATGATGTTTTTAAACTTAAATATAATTACATAAAAAATAAATCATGCACATAAGTTGAAATTAGAATAAACTGCACCAAAGGTAAAAATACACAGGAATATATAGAGGAATAGAAAAAGTAAATGATGCAATATCCTCAAAATCAACCAAAATCAATTTTTATAACAAATAAGTAAATAATGTAAAAAGTTGAAGTTAACAATCATTTTTAAACTAGTTAATAACTCGTTGATACTTTTTTCGAAATTTGCCAAGTTCTTATTATTGTCAAATACATTCACATCATTTAAGTATTTATTATTTAAAACTCTGTAAGCGTTGAATTTGGGAATGCAAACTGTTATAATTTCAATAAAAAGGTTAGGTCGTTTATTTTCCGTTTGTTTTCTAATGTTGGAATCTTTAAATATTCATTAACGACGAGTAATGTGTAAAAAATTATTTAACTTAAAAATTTTCTTTGAATTTTTTTCGACATTATGAATATGTATTCTGTAGAAGGGCGACCACGCTATGGAATATGCTACAAAAAATTTATTATTTGTAATGGATTAAAAAATAAATGAATAAAATATTATCCGTCTTTATATAAATTCTAAAGTTTTCATACCCTTATTTACAATTTGTCGAATGTGAGTGGTCAAATTTAGTTACTCATCCATTATGATGCCAAGATCTCTCATTTATTATTTAGATTTATTTGATTTATCGAATAGTCAAAAAAGGGAGACGAGTTTTTTTTTTCTTGAAAAGGATAGAGTTTTAAAGTGTTTCGTGAGCACCGGTCATTTGGTATGTCAATATTGAACTGAAGAATCAGAGTTATTTGTCCGTATAATTTAATTTTCGTCGGTGAATAGCAAAGCTTTGTCACCTTTAAAACCGTCGAATATGTCGTTTATAAATAAAAAATAAAAATAACATAAGAGTCTGAGTATGTGTCGGTGTGAACATAAAAATTAAGATATATGTAAAGAAAAAAAAATAATAATCGGAAACCGCCGCAAGTCCGGCGTACTTTAAAAATTTCAGTACGGTTTTTTTTTCTCCTTTTTCACGGAAAAACCGTCACGAGTGCCGGAAAAAAACCCGGACGAGCGCAAAGGACGGGTAAATAGCGTCGCACACAAAACACAGGAACTGTGCGTGCGTACGGTGACAGCAGAGCATCGTCGAGAGCGCGAAGATCGCCCCGGAGAACCGACCGCTTGGCGCGGCCGACTCGCCTGTTTTCAGCGTCGTCACTAGCTCGAGGTTCGCGTGCAAAATCGGTAAAGATTCCTTTTTTTCATTTTTTTAACGACACCTTTGAAAGGTGAGACAACGATTTAAAAAAAAAAAAACTAAAAAACCAAAAATTATAAGGGGGAATTTTTCGACGTCCTCTGTGCTCTGTTCTCTCTGCACAGGGCGCGAGACGGTTTCGATCGCGGTCTGGGGATGTCTATAATACAAATCGATATTAGACCGAATAGCTTGGGATTTTTATTTTTACGTCGAAATGGTCAGTCAATTTCGATTTAAAAAAAAAAAATTAAGAAAAAAATTTTTTTTAGAAGGGGAATTCTTAACATCCACTGTGCTTTATGTACCGCGCGCGCTACGGAATTTTTTCGGGGTTCCGGTTGTAAGCGACCATTGTCGTTACAAGACTGTAAACATGTAGGGTGCTGGTCAAGTCACTTTCTATGCTTCTGGGGGTACGGGGCCGACTATCCTTGAGGCAGGTTCAGGAATCCTCCAGGTGGGAGGCAGGAGAAATGAAAGACTTTCTTTGGTTACAAGATGTGACTGGGTACGAGTCACGATTGCTCGTCCGAGTGTGACTGGTTTATTTTCAGAAATGTTCGTTTTTATATCATTACAAAGTGATACAAGTTTTCAACACCAGGGGCGCTGCTGAGGCAGGCATGTAAATAAGGGGTCCGTGCACGGTATTGTGCTGCCACGGGGTTAGTTGCATTGTCAAAAACCCGCAACACGGTATCGTGCTGTCGCGGGGTGGGATGTGTTATCGAAGTGATAGGAAAGTCTGCCACACGGTACTGGGCTCCCGCGGAGTCAATCTATTATGGAAATTCCCGTGTGGTTCCATCACGCCGATAACACTATGAGATGAAACAAATCTTATAAATCTTACATAAGTTACAATGCCAATAGTACAATACAAATCACGAAGTACATTGATAAACATAATGTTGCAAAATTGGAATCCTAAGAATCATGATAATTACGATCAAACGATCACGTCGGTTACACCGGTGTTTTAGACTAGTCTAATACAATGAAATCCAAACCTTCACAATAAATGCAGAAAAGTATTGTATTTATAATTATTACTTCGTGTTTTAAACGTATTTATTTTAATACGACAAAAATATTGACATGATGGGGTCATTGGGGTTCAGTAGAAACAGGTAACTTCGTTGAGAGTCAAGTAATTTATTAGTTCACAATCTAAAATAAATTCTTAACTGGTAGGTATTGTGGGTGTCACTTAATTACACGAACTGTTTTTACGGGTAATCTGCACACGGTCCAGTGGGGAGATTACCAGTCGTCTCGATGTTGGTGTTGGTCTCAGAGAGCAGGTGGTACTTCCGGTAGGGGGAGGTTTTGGTGCTGGGCGGACACGCGTTTCGGCTTTCACTTGACGACCGGTTTCAGGCGGTTCAAGAGGATGATCAGCAGGATGCCAAAGGCGCTCGACTGCTGTCCGGTGGTGATTCCTGCGGTGGTGGATATGTGCCTTGATGGGATCACGGCGCTGGGAGGCAGGAGGCGAAGGGCACTCGACTGCACTCGAACGGTGGGCGTTGGGGCTCGGCGGTTCTTGCCGAGTTTTCCTGCAGCGTCTCAGGCTGGGGATGCAAGTGGCCTGCTTGCTTTGTAGGAGACGGGAGTCTCGACTACGACCACTGGCCGGACGGTCTCTACTGACTCGTCTCTGTCCACTACTGATCTTGCTTCGGCCAAAGTCCCCCTTTTTAATCACATCTGAGCTATTCTTCGGGTTCCTTCGTGAACTACGAACTGTGGCTCGGTGGCTTTTAATTAGTTCGCTATTAATCCCCGTAACTGCCTTTTTCTGGCGACTGCGAAATTCCCGGGATTTAAAGCCGGGCGTTTGTAAATTACCCTCAGGTAGACGGACCTCGGGTACCGTATTAGGGATTAGCATAAATCGGTGTTTCCCGCACTTATGGCTTGTATCAATATGTATATCAATTTAAGCTACTTAATAAAAAAAAAACGATTGTCACAAACTTTAAAATTTTTTATGCATTGTTAAGTACGTACCGTCTTTTTTTTAATTAGCTAATGAACTTTGTATAAGGATAAAATCCTGGTTTAACTATTTAAATCATAAAAATAAACCGATTTTTGAAAGAAAACAATAAGCCTATCAAAAAAATTTGCTCTGGATGGATCGAAATGTTAAAATTCTATTTATTAGGAGGCTTGATGTAAATTTTGATAGCAATTGACGCTCATCGGAAACTCAATTAGTTTACCTTTTTAGTAGCTTCCCGGCGAAGTACACATGTATTGTCATCGGGGGAGTGGAATTATCGATTCTCAGAACATTTAAATTTATTTTGCCACGGTTGAGTGAGTACTGATGAAAATTTGGCATATGAAATGAATGCTCGTGAAACTGCCACGAGTGGGGTATGATTTTGTAAATTTATTAACCTTTAACTAAACGTATTTCCAAGTTTGTGCTCCGAAAACATAGCACTGTTTTTATATATAATCCGATGTTCTGTGTAAAATATCAGAATATTATAAAATAATAACACAGATATATCCCGCTAACATCATAACTAACTACCACAATTAATAGTATATTCCAAAACAATAGTATTATCTTAGTACCCTTTCTTACCAATATTTATAACGTTACATTCAAATATTCAAAAGAAAAAAAGGCTACGAGTTAGGGTAGTTATTACGACCGGGATTTGAACTTTGGAACATTAAACCATTTTGTAAATATACAAATTTGGTATATTGTATTTCAATTTTCTGTTGGTTTTACTAAACAACAAAGTAATCATTACACCATTTCCACGTAAGGGTAGGCAGAGAGGACGGATCGCTTTGATCTTCGGATACACTTCTTGCTTCCTTCACATATATCGTCTCGTACATTCTCTTCTTTTATTCCGATTTCTGGCATGGACCGACTTAAGTATTTAATTCACTTGATCGTGCAATGTCTTCGGGCGTCCCCGGCTTCTTCTTTCATTCACATTCACAGAGTGGAAGATAATTTCAGTATCGCCCCGGTGAAAGACCACCATTCAGAATTGAAACGTTGCTTGAAATGACTTTTAGCCGTGTTTGGTGACCAGATCTGAATAGCCAGGTATTCCCCACCTTCCTCCTCCGCTTCTCCTTACCCTCCCCAGTACCTCCAGCTTCACATTTTCCAATTGGGAATGCCATAGTCTCACTGGCTCCAGACGGTTGGGAGTAGTTGGGACTCTTGTGCGGTATTCATATTAAAAAAAAATCGCGTCACATATTCTCCTTACACACCTTGTTTTGTTCATTCGCTCTACGTCCCCAAACCATCTAAGCGCCCCTTTCTTAATTTTACTATTACGCTTACGTCAGTCTTGCATTCTTTACGAATCTCAAAATTTTTTACACGATCATACATGGTTTTACAACACATTCGACGCAGAGATTTCATTTCTACAGCATTCAATCTATTTTCGTAATTCTTAATTAGTTTTACTTGTTATAACCTTTTCAGGGAAAATTAAAACAAACAATAAAATTACCTTTGTTTTTCGCAGATCAATAAATATTGATAAAACAAAATTAAAACACTTCAAGATGACAATGAACAGCGATATTATTGAAGACTGATAACGATGTAGAAAAAGCTTCCCAAAATAGATACACCCGTGTACCATAGCCATACCATTGTTTCTTTATTCAACAAAGCAAGCGAATTCTATATACAAAACCTCTTAAGAATACTGTAATAAATTATCTCCGAGGGTGGCTTTAACCCTCATATCCTTTCATTGGAAATGGCAACAGCTCACGACATTTTAAATCTTGACACAACCTCTTCAGAAAGAATGGACTTCCAACATGATTTAGCTGGATTCATCAATCTTACAAGAAGTGCACTGGTATACAAAGAAACGTGATATATCCTGAGTCGCGAGATATTTATTTGCAAGAAAATAAGAATTTTTAAAACACCATGAAAACGAATTCGCCATTAGCGCTTTAGTCTATCCCACCCTTTTCAATATATTGTTATATTAAACAGGCACTACTGAAATATTTTTTTTTTGTTTTACTTAACGATGTCTGCGTTAAATGGGTAAAAGTTAGTTGTCGATCGTCTTAGCAATAACTAAGTCTATCAAAGATTGGCGTCAGAAATCTATTAAAGCGTATTTAAAAAAAATAAGATTAAAAAAATACGCTTAAGACATATTTAAAACATTTTCTAAAGTGTGTAAATCGGTTGGTCTAATATGTTTTGTAAAGCAAAGATGGTCACATCGAAGACTAATTCACTAAATATTCCGAAAAAACCAAATTCTATTAGCTTGTTGAAATACTTTTCAGATTTAAACGATTAAAAGTTTTGTTTTTTATATATTTTTCACATAGTGGCATTAATGAGCTTAACCTTAAGAGGATGCGATTTTCAAAGCGAAATAGCTTCTGTAGTCACAATTCGTTCTAGTGCTTGGAAAAACTTTAACGTTCATAATATAAGTCAGGTTGGATCAAAAACTGATTAACATTTTTTTAAAAATAAAAAAATATATTATTAAATGTGATAAACAAAATAAAATTATTTTTATAAACAATAATTATTAGCCTGAAACACTCATCCAAGTTGAAAAAAACCTTTCCGAGCAAAGATAAATGTCGCCGACAGGACTCGAACCTGCACCCTTCTGATGTCCGGTCAGATGCTCTACCGTTGAGCTACGTCGGTTTATCGCAAACCCGCCAAGTTAATCAATGTATACTAGTGTTTCATTCAATAATTACTGTTTTTATTATATTTTCAATTTTTTTTTTTCAATTTGGATGAGTGTTTCAGGGTAATAATTATTGTTTATAAAAATAATTGTTACCCTTTGCGCTATGCACAAAAATCTTGTCTTAAGTTTTTAAGAACTTTAGTTTATCAATTAACAAAATAAAATGTTCATATTTATGTTGCCCTCTATCAGAGAATTTTTTTTATAGTTAAATCTTCTCACAGCAACCTGCAGCTTGTCTTAACCAAACCAAGAACCATGTGCGTTGTCAAAACCATTTTATGTAGATCACCATTCAAAAAACTTTTATTATCTGCATTGAATTTTTTATTTATTTATTATCTGAATAAAACATGAATATCATTATAATACCCTTTTCCATGCATTCGATCATTACTTAACCAGTAACCCGATGTATTTGATATCAAAATTCTCGTAAAACAAGGCAAAAGAAGAGTACTCGAGTGCGCAGATTTTTCAAAAAGTAATCTGCAGCGTATTTCATGGATTGGAGCACTCCATCATACCGGACAGCCTCCAGTGGAAGGGATGATTGAGTAGGTGTGACCAGGTTCATACCTGCCTGGTGCCTTCCCGGTACCTACCCGGCTGATGGACGGCTCGGGAAGCCTCAACTGGCTGGCAACACCGACTATCTATTAAAATTTTCCCATCGAAAAGCCTGGAAAATGACGGATGCTGATATATTCAAAGGCTATTTGATTTTTTTGGAATATGACAAAATGGCGTCGGTGAATACGCAGATGTGAAAACCTGTGTTTCAAATAATGTATGCTATCAAAAAATATATATTGGCTTTAAAAATATGTAATTACTACGCTCTTTCGCTGATAAGAACTACCATTAAGAACACCCTGTGTTATCGGAACAGCCTGAGAAAACCCAATTTTCCTCATCCCCTTCTCTCTTCCATTACTTTCACCTAAAATTACACATTAAAACCAGTTTTCATTTGAACGTATGCAATTAATTTTGGAAGGTAACTAAAATAGAAATCAATTAAAAAATAAATACGGTGGTAACATAATCCTCTTGTATTGATCTTAAACTTCTTTTAGAATGCCTTTGTTCCCTTCTGTATTGCGTTGAAATATGATGTAAATTATGCGTTTATTAAAATCATGTTAAATGTGGTTTTTGTGGATCAGCTCGCATTTCTTTAATACATACAGTGCACCATCAAAAGGACTTTTTGTGAATAAATAGCTAACATGCCTTGCTGAACCTTTTCAATGTAAGCAAACATGCACCGTGACATGACATTACATTTGTGCTACGGTGAATGCCCTAAATAACTTGTTGACCTTTATTCCCCTTTGCCGGGGTGTGTATTGTGCCACAGAATATATTATGTAACATAATATAGGGTTTTCATATAAAGATTAAAGTGTTATCCTCCTATGCCTTTTCACAGTTTGTTGAATAACATGACACATTTGGTACGTTTGATACACTCACATATAATATCACGGCATTTGAATAAAACGTTGAACCGGGAGGAATCCAAATAAGTAGATAACAAGAATAAATTATTATTCCACGCTTATACTTGCAGAGCGTAATACCGTTCAAGAATAAGCGTTTCTATAAAGCGTT
Source organism: Halesus radiatus (assembly GCA_022606495.2). Lineage (NCBI taxonomy): Eukaryota > Metazoa > Arthropoda > Insecta > Trichoptera > Limnephilidae > Halesus > Halesus radiatus. Next base: position 27,094 of record JAHDVE020009927.1, on the reverse strand, counting down.
AATGTATTTTTTAAGGATATTTATTCATTATGAAACGATTATATTTCAACATTCAACACACATTGATATCACCTACAAATTTCAGTCATAACGTATACCAATACAACAAATTACTCTAATTGACTTTAATACTATATTTATACTTTATTATTTACAGATTTCTGCGGACAATTCGTGGATGTCTCGATAAAAAGTGAGATTTTCCTAAGAATAAAACCATGGTATAAATAATAAAATGTAAAGAAAATAACATACCAACGCGTATAAAAGTAGTTGTACTCTCATACATATTAAAGAAAGATATAAAAAAACTAAAATCTTATTCATGTACATACCTCCAGCTAGTTTTCCATGGAAGATCTTGCAATAAAAGTATAAAACGCACTCAATGCGGCTATCCGGAGAGAGCGTAACCCAAGCCCGTTTGTGGCTGCGCGATTCAATACGACCAACCCTTTGTTTGAAAGCGCGCACACATGACCGTGTAGTGTTTCAATGTGGGTTTTGTTCAATTTTAGGCTGTGGTATTATATAGATTTAATATTGAGACAGGGTGGGAAAAAATTATTTTACCCGTGTTTTTCGAATTGATTGCAAGTAGTTTGTTAAAATAATCTTTCGTGCGACGAATCTCATGGTTACCGCCATAGTTCCGTGGCGTAGAGCAATCGTTCGGTTAATAAGTTGAAAGTAATGGATACAGCCGGATTTAGTAATAAGACCTTCAGTAGAAGATCTGTGCCCTCCCCCTTTCTATTTTCCTTTCAACATTCCCTAAAATCGGCGATTTTACAATAAGGAACCCCAGTCAATTTAAAAACATAATTATCGAAGTAGACCTAAAATACAGGAATTTTTAAAACGGTTTTTATAGTTCGTTTTCATAGTTAAATTAATTTTCAAAATATAATTTTTTTAAGTCCACCAAATTGACCGGAATCTGAGCGAAAACCGCGTGACGTCATACAGGCGCCAGTCGGTCACTCAGAAATAATTTAGGCGTGAATAATCGCGAGACGTGGTTAGGATGGTACCAACGGAAAAAGATGTTAACGATGAGATGATTTTTTATTCACCCTTAAATAACGATTCATAAATTCTACATATGCTTTAGAGAGAATAAAATTAATATATTCAGAATCAGCGTTTACAAATACATAGTACGTAAGTTAAAATATTCTTCATTGATGTTCCTTATTCTAATGGGCTTGCGTAGGCTGGACTAGAATAAATGAAAACTAACCTCAAACCATGTACACATTAACCATGTTCATTGATTATTCACATAACGAGTTAGCTAGAAAGCTAGTACATACCGTACTGGGAGTAAAATTTATTGCTATAATATTGCCCTAGACTTCTGTGTATCTCGACCACAAGTAGTTTCAGAGAAACCAGACCAACGATAATAACATATAAAATGCGAATACTTCACTTAAGTAATCCTACCCCTTTGAAATTGTCAAACTTTTACTTAAGCTGTGTTCGTAATAACCCTTAATGAACTTTATGCATAGTTTATAGAGCCTCAAATGTCACAATTCCTTCCTGTTCGACTTCATTAGGAGCTTTGATGAAATTCATTAAATAATAACGCGAATTCTAGGGAACCTCCGCAAATAGCTTCTCTTGATGCGTTGTTATAAAGCTGTTTCGGAATGTTAACATTAAAATTGTATGTTCCTCGAAATTGCGCTTTCAAAACGTTGTGTATAAAAAAAATTCCATTCGGGATAAATTTAAAAGTATATTTGCTTTTTTCTAATTAGTTAACAGTTATAATAGTTCTAAAAAAAAATCTCCTTCTTTCTAATACTTATAATAGTCTCTGCTAAAAAAATGTTTCTTCTCCTCAAATACTTTTTCATTTCACAATTATATTACCATATAATAAAAACATTATTGTAATATTAAAATTGGTGATTAATGGGCAGGTACTTTAATAGATTACATTTGAATTTTCGAGTAATCACAAAGTGTGCGATTCAAGCAAATATTCGCTTAAAAAGACAGCAATAAGATATATTTAAATCTCCAAAGAACGATTTAAATAATTATAATGACTTTTTTTAATATTTAAGCACCGTTCTAAAATAATATCCACTGTTTATCTTAAACTTAATCCCTTTTTGGGAAAAGCATGTCGGCAGGCACTCCTTACTAAGCTGGTGATATTGAAGGTTTTACTGAGCTCTGCCACGTGCTGAAGCGACACGCCCTATTGATGTAAATATTTGTGAAATGTTATTTATCTTTTGAAAATGTATCTATTTTCAGATTTCTCTTTTTAGATTTTTCTATTTTTATCTTAATGAAATAAATTCACCAAGAGCAACGAAAAAACACAGTACATCTGACTATTATCTCACCACAGTAGATTTTTAGAGAGGATCTCGTATATGTGTTTTTTTATTTATATTAGGAATTCATATCCAAGAGGATTTGATTGTTTCTTTTAAAACAGTAATCTATGTTCATAAAGTGTTTGATTGCCAATACAAAATAGTAATTTATATCCACATAAGAATTTCATTATTTACATAAAATCATCTCAAAACTATAGGTAACACGTGATTCATAGGTATTTCTTCCAATGCCTTAGTATGAGACATCGACACAATGCCGATGGCGTTACAATAAAAATAACCCGAGGATATTTGTAAGCTAACAATTTTAATATATTTAAATACAACAAATGAGAAAGTTGCGTTGATCAAGGAATTATTCCGGAGAGAAAAGGCTGCGATATATCAAATTTCAAAATACCAGAGTCAACGATTCGGAAGTTTTAGCTGCTACATACAAACAGATTTGCAGTTTTATAATTCAGATTCATAAATTCTTTTCCACCGACTATTCATAGCTAAACAAATTCCTAACCTAGACCATATAGAAAAATTGTTAACTCGTTATTTTATTTATTATCACTATAAACGTCATTCGCTCAAAATGCACCTCACTTACCTTCAATTATGAATCATGTAGTTACTTTAATTTGTGAAAATCATCAATGATAGATATATAGTTTATTTACATTAAAATTATATAACATTTTGATATTGTGTACATTACATTTTTGACGTTTCACAAATAATGTTATATTAATGGAATTAATAGCTAACGTTGTTCCCCACTTGCTACTCTCGCTTGGGCCGTGTTATAGCAAGTAGTCCATTTCGTTTCCTAGCATTGAAAAATAAAATAATCTATTTTTCTGAATATAATAATATTTGTGCATTACACACTACATTATTTAATATTAATAAAAATTAAGAAACCTGTACTCAAAACAAAAACAAAAACGATTTATTTGCTAAAATGATTTATTTGCTAAATCGAAAAATTAACATACTCATTACAGTCACTATCGAAAAAAAGTTTAATAAGTACTACTAATATTCACGGAAATCAATCTATTGGACATCAAAAATGCGTGTTTCCATTAATTTCCATATTTTCCTGACAGAAAAAAAAGCTTCCACATCTACGAAAAAAAAATCGATTTCTAGCTAACATTGGCGCAGTAGGCGTTTATTATTTGACACATATTAATTAGCCGACGTGGGGCAATTAGGATTACCTTATCGTCGTCTCGTTTTCCTTATAATTAATGACTATTCAATGCTTGGTTCTGAAATATCTGAATGTTTTTTTAGATGTTTTAATTTGACATGCAATATTCCAATTAAAAATATATATAAGAGGAAGATAGACGAATGCAACGATTGGATACTAATACTTCAGTATACAGTTTTTATTTTAAATCATAACACTTAATAATTTCACCGGTGAATATAATATTGACAAATATTAAATGAAATATGTAACAGAAAAGAGGAAGAAAATAAAACGATGATGGTTGCTCTGGGACTCGAATCATACCTTATTGTTTTCCGTCATTTTTATGTATACCATACTTCAATTTAGGAACGGTTAATATCATTTTTAATTAATTTCCATACATACTGCTTTTCAGGTGAGTGCAAAATTCTTCCCGAATTTATTCGCAATGTAGATTGTGTCTCGGATATACCTATCCAATTTTTATTTATATAGGACATCTACTGACTTTTTCTACAAGGATAAAGATTTTATTTTTATGGTCCCGGATATACTGAGATGTCTTGGGTTCGAGTTCCCGGTGCGATCATCATCTTTTTTTTCTTCTTTCTTTTAGTATCTTTTCTATTCCATGTTTTATTTGAGATTTGTTAATATTAATTTGAACGATTAAAAATAACAATTTTATTCCTGTTTTTGTGTTTAATTTATGGATCTCCAAATGGCTTTCTAAAACCATCCGAATTTTTTAAACATTTTTTGTGATGAAGGCATCAACATACGGCATAATCAGTTTGACTGTTTAATTACTCAGTTTGCCAATACCATCGATTGCATAAAAACCGTATTTCAGAGATATGTAAATACAATGTTTTTTGTTGTTGATTATATTTGGTATTTATACTGAATAAAAGTCCTCGTAAAAGAGTTATACAAACGCATACTTCCGGCATCATTGCTGGAAACCATTAGTCGGGTAGTCTACTCAATAGGTAGGGTACTCAATTTACCTATTCTCTCACTCCCTTCAGTCTCACAATGTACCCCAATTATTGATGCTTTAGTCCCAGTGGCTCAGTACTTGACTTATAGCAACAGCCAGTATGGTCGGTTCCTGAGGTAGCGGGTGGTGATGTCAGCGGTTGCTGGGTGTAGAAGACTGTTCTTGCCTGGTAGCGGTAGTTGAAGGTATCCAAGTCAGGACATGTTTTTCATGCTGCGGTTGAAGTGAAGAAAAGCACATACCACGAAATTTTAGAATTATAATATAAATAAGCAGTATAGTTTGTTTAATGTGATGGAAATTTTAGAATTATGTTATAAATAAGCAGAATAGTTTGTTTAATGTGATGGAAATTTTAGAATTATAATATAAATAAGCAGAATAGTTTGTTTAATGTGATGGAAATTTTAGAATTAAAATATAAATAAGCAGAATAGTTTGTATAATGGGATAATATAATACATGATTTCTTTTTAATGTTGGTTTAATATTTTGTATTAAAGTTTCTATTTTTGATACTGACAATTCGCGGTGGAATTCCACCACAATGATTTATTAAAACGAATTTGAACCCATTATTTTGCAGTGGAGTGCATTTCTCTATGACCAAAGATGGGCTCTGTATAATTTCGAAATATTGGGTATTAGATATTTGACAATGTCTTTTTAAATTTATCTTCCTCTGATTGTGTGACCAACTGAATAAATGAGCGTTCAAGTTCCTTAACAAATTTATTGAAAAAATACACTTCGATCAGAAATTCGTTGTTTCTTAAAATGTTATTTTTATTGTTTATTTTTTAGGGTAGGCACAGCTTTTCAGACTTTATGGCATGCACGCTACTGTTAGTTTGCTAAATAAACCTATGGATGGATGTTTCAAATGATATTTATTCTCTTATGAAATTTCGTAATGTAATACGATAGAGTATATTCCATTTACAATGTTGCTTCGTATATGATATGCCAAAATTCACAAGTCAACTGTATCTCACGTGTATACTTTTTCTCAAATGTGATATGACAGCTCAACAAAGATGTAGACGGAGTAAGGCGAAGGGAGGCTAAGGGAAGGTCACTATAAAAGGAAATCTTCCGAATCTCTTATTTATACGAAGTTCTACCCTTTACTGAAGTACATGGTCCAGAGACCCAGGCGGAAGCCTTTTATTAAAGCCTTCCCCTCCTGTGGGAATACTGATAAAATATCGACGAGGCATAAAAAAAATATAAGTATTTGATTCAAACACTTCGTTCATTGTTCCAAGGATAAAAAAACTACTCAGAAATAACGAACGTTTTAACGCGATCCCCTTGCGACACATATACGAGTAAAAAAAAATACATAGTCAGAAATATTGGGAAATATGGAATTCCAATCCAATAAAAAAATTGTCATTCTTACTTAAACACCAGTTTTTATTATTATTTTAAAATTCACTTTCATTTCATGTCGCGGGTTCAAATCATTTAACAATAATATATAATATATTTGCGCACGTTCCAGAGTGGAAGATACTCTCAGTATCTCCTTGGTTAAAGATCACCATTCAGAATTGAAACGTTGCTTGAAATGGCTTTTAGCCGTGTTTGGTGACTAGATATGAATAGCCAGATCTTTTCCCCACCTTCCTCGTCCCCTTCTCTTTCTCCTTCCCTTCCGAAATACTTTCAGCCTCACAACATTCCCCAAGTGGGGATACCACAGTCCCACTGGTTCCAGACGGTTGGGAGCAGGTGGGACTCTTTTGCGGTATTCATATAAAAAAATAAAAAAGCTGTCATAAATTTTTCTAATATTCCAGACCTCGTTTTTAACGCAAAATAAGAATTAATCTTATCGTTGATAATAAGATATAATATTCACAGTTAACCATAACTAAACATAAGTAATAAAATTATGTACCTCTTCAGAAACCTTAACTCGAGTAATAATAACGATATTTACAAATCATCATCATAAGTTCAGCGGCTGGTTTCGGCTTACTTAAGAGTACAATCATATTTATGTAATCAATAAGAGGTATTTATATCGAACAAAAATTCATTATAGAGCTCTACTACCCAAATTAAATTAAAATTTCGGCAAAATTAAAAAAATATATATATAGATATATATATTTAATGTAATATATACATATATTATATATTACAAAGACATTTATTTCATCGTTCTTCCTTATTTCGGATTTTCTTCGAAAAGGTCTATATAAAACGGAAACAAAAATTGAAAGAAAATATCGTCAACCCAACAATAGGATATCTTATCTTGTTTTTAGATTATGGGACTTTTAACACATTTTTATTGAAGTTAAATAGTTTGCTATAACATTATAATATTTTTCTTCATATTCTAGTTTAGTTAATTTATTTTTGCTACAACTCATTCACATCTAAGATACCCTATATCTCAGAAGAGTTTTTTTTTCAGATATCCCACTATTGCTTTGGGGTAACGATAATACTCGTACGTAGAATTGGCCTTGTGCCATTACCAATATCCAAATAAAGACTTGAGTGATATAAACATTATGTGTTTACGATACATGATGTAGCAAAAATGAACAAGTCGTGTATGTACGGGGTGTGTTTTCCCATAAAAGTACCGTTGGACATTAGTCGTGTTTAGTAATAAAGTATCGATGGCTAAATGACCGAGTTGCCTACAAATAGTCCTTTTTAGTAACTTCTAATGAGGCACATAAATCCTATTTTTGTGAAACGAGTCGTAGCTCTTAACGCCTTCTATAAATTCGAAACAAAATCGGCTACATCTTTAATTTCACGGTATATTCATTACAAAAATAACAGTTCTTGATACGTGCTTACAGATGACGCTAATTAAAATATCTTAGAGAAAAAACACATTTAGTACGTAATGATTTTAAATATTGAGATTATTTGTTTGTTGGCGGGTGTACATACGGAATATGAAATGGAATAAATTGTTATTGTATGTTTAAAGGTGAAGTCCTCCAAGAAACTTATAAAAATACTATATACTCGTACGTTAGTTTTACAATATTATATCGTAGTTTTATATGTTTTTTGAAGGACTTGAGCTCTATATATACACTGAAAATGTATTCCACTTTATGTTCCGTGTGTAAATCCGCAAACAAACAAATCATTTCAATATTTAAAATCATTACCTGCTAATAGTGTTTTTTCTCAAATATTTAATCTTCGTTGTTATGTTTCATTTAGCCTTAATGCCTTATATTATATTATAAAAAAATAATTTAAAATGTTTCATAACAATTAGAGTTTTTATTCAATAAAAACGCTACATCTCAGTTCAACATTTTTGGTACTTAGTGTTCTAATTATTTCAAGTATTCAAATAATATATGAAAGAAATATACCGATTGAAGTGTGTTGTGGGTGAGAAAAACGTACATTTTCAAATACCTAAATTCTCTTTTGAACAAAAAATCAATAAATTTCATTGGCCTGTCTTAGGCACAGGAGTCGAAATGTTTTATGTCATTTGCCGACATTAGTTTTCTTTCAAATTTTTGTAAATGTGTAGATTACACATCTTGCGAAAGGTTATAGGCATAGTGGTCCAGTTATAATATGTATCGTAACACGAAATACGATTATGTGGTTTTAAAACAAAAAACTAAAACCATTTATAAGCTGATGCTCTGTTAATACTGCTATAAACATATTACCTTTATTTTTAGTTTTTCCATGACAGTTTTTTTTTCAAATATTTTCACGGACGGTACTTTCAAATTAAAAGTTTTTATTGTAGTTTTTCAATCAGGGAAATGATCTCCCGAAATTCGTAGATTTTGTTCACCTCTTTCACTAACTCCTGTCAAATTCAACATACCGCCATAAAACTTAGTTTTGATGTAAGTAAGAATTCCGGTAAATTTCTAGGATATTCCAGGAGGCCTATTCTGGTTCTTTTTAAGGAAATTCCTTATCCCTTTCCTTAGACTTAAATACATCTCGGTTAACTGCGATTCCGATTACATGTCAATGAGAACACACTTTTAAAGGAAATTGTGGTTTGATTATCACAATATTATTAAAAATTATAGGTTTATCAAGTTTATTTTTAATTACTTTACACAACTACTCAATATGGACAGACACTCACTGAAGGAACTGGTAGGACTACTAACGGGACACTGCCACCTCAGAAGACACATGCAGCTGTTGGGAGTGGAAAACACAAATAGATGCAGGAAATGTGGAGGGGATGAAGAAACTCCAATTCACCTATGGTGCCAATGTCCCACCTTGATGGGAAGAAGGATCAGCTACCTGGGAAGACATATTGTGGAACCAAGAGGAATAGCCGAATATCCAATGACAACCCTGTTGAACTTTATCAAAGGGACCGGGTTACTGTCAAAGGAATAAGGTAAAATGGGAGATAGCGCAATGTGCTTGCGGGAGCCATGCGAGCCGTCTATGTATTTATAAATCAATAATACTTTACATATGTAGTTTTTCATATAATTTTTAATAATTTAAATCACTTTTATCTCACATTTCGGGCTTTGGCATTTAACATCGCAATTTCGTTAATTTGGTTTATTTAATAGCATTATAATGCGACAAATGACTCATCAATAATGTTTTTAAGTCAAAACATAGATAAAATTGAGTACTTTGTTGTTGTTAAAACTATGCAAATATCGATATCTTTAAAGAATGTCGTTTGATGAATGACAGCTGTCATCCGAGAGAACCGAAACCACAGTTAACTAAGAAGTCGTTAACCCCAAGGAAAAGAATAAGAAATTTTCCGAATAGACCTACAGGTTTTATACGTGATATGTTTGAAAACAAAAGACATGCTTTTTCTTATTCTGTCAAGTCAAGTCAAGGTTATGTAATTGTATAGATGTATTATGCTTACGCTATTTCTTTATAACCGTTATTTTTTCTTCTATTAGGTACTGCTCTTGACTATAAAGGATCATTCATTATTGTAACATCTATTGTTTAAAAAAAAACCAACAAAACTTTACCAAAATGTAATCAATACTTCAAAATTGTATGTACGAGTATATATTACATTCCTGCTCTTTCCTGTATAAAATAAATTACTCGCTTGTTTACTTACATAAGTGGCATGGTAAAATATAATTGGACAAACGATGTTTTTATCCGATAGTAGAAATGTGTGTCCGTATTCATATAATGTAGCCATTTCATATGACTTACTTTTGAAAGCATTTTTGAAAACTAACGATGACGTACTGAACTTGAAATAAAGATTTTTTTTATGTGAATACACAAGATTCTCAACTTCGCCCAATGTCTAGAGACAGTGGGGCTATGCCATCTCAAGCAACGTTTCAATTCAAAACAGTAATCTTTCACCAAGGTAATAATGAGAGTATCTTCCACTCTAGAACGTGCGCAAATATACCGTATATTATTTTTAATGAATTAATTGTAAGACAACACAAATTAATTAAATAAAACCGCGACCTTTGGATTCGTATTCGAGAACTTTATCCCTCAACCATGGAGGCCGTCAATATAAAGGATAAATAAAGATATAAAGGTATTGAAGCATGTCGTGGGCGTGTTCACTGTGCCTGAAAAATGGTCAATTTTTCCTTAGTTCTATCGATATTTATAATTTTTTTTAACACAGAATTTTATTTACCCATTTGGAATTGAAGGTCTTATGTAAATTGGCGACATTAGTATTCTTTCAAATTGGACACAATCTACGGATTTTCTTTTCAGTGTCATATACCAACGTTATTACTACCACAAAGACATCTTACAATCGAGTGCAAGTAATATTTATATGGAGTTACTAGTAAAATCACAAAAGAAAATACTTTAAAAAATTGTTCAAGCTATACTTTACAGCTTGGCTGAGAATTAAAATGTTTAAGACGTTGTGACAATTAGACAACTTTACGCTAAATCCGTATTACTTTGTCTCTTCAAATCTAATCTCCATATTCCCCTACAATCCCAATCAACAATAATAACCAGATCTTCAACAAACTACAACCTTAATATCCCATTATTACACAATTAAACTACATAATCACATGCCTACATCATTGAAATAAACCATAGATAATACACCAAACACAAATAATCAAGCTTAATGTTTTGATCTGGATGAAAACAAACAAACAACGTAATTACAGCAAATCATACATAATGATACATTATTGAATTTGGTAGTCGGGTATAGGTACCGCCGCCCCGGGAACCAATCATTGAATAACCTACACCTCTGCCATAAGCCACCCGAGTGGTTCGCTACGCTTGGTGACTTATCAAGGGTGCCCGGGTTCATGCGGTGAGGTTTGTGCGGGTCTTGGCGGCGAATGCGTCTGCCCACCAGCTACGTGGTGGTCCGGATCGAGAAAGACCGATTGTGGGGGACTCATTGGCCTCTCTACCCGGACTATTTCGACCCAACTCTCGCCTTGCAGTAATAGTGATAGATCCATATGTCCGTAACTCCAGGACGCACTGACCCCCAGATTTCTACCCACCCCTTATACTTTTTTTCCTGATCAGAACTTCCTTTCCTTAAAAAGAGCATCCCCAAAGATGACATAGGCGTTGAGGGAAATTATTTTCCTCAGGGACTTCGGTGTGAAATTAAAGTTATTAGAAAGAATTAAACATAAAAATTACATTAAACGTAAATAATTTTTTTTCAAAACATTACTTTTTGCTTTGATATAAATAAATAATGTAATGCACACATAATACAATTACTTCATTAAAAATACCACACCTCATTACAGGTTCTCCTAGTGAGGTTTTCACGATGGCGTAATATACAAATAATTTAAAGTACCCACACACCATTCTTACTTGACACTACTTTATACACAATCACCACATGCTAAAAAATATTACTTATGTTATAATTATAAATTGATGGTTAAATAAATAACTTACTTCTAACGATTTAGGTTGATTAGTTGATGGCAGTCATATGATTGAGTAAGACTTGATTTGCGTCCACAGCCCGCAACACTGTAAATAACTAAATGTGTAAAAAAAAACAATTAAATACTTATTAAAAACTTCTTAAGCTTTAAGTAATTTTATAAATATTCTCCAGTCCTAAAAAATATAAATATTTCATATAAATACCAAATCTTCTTGTCCAACCAATATTCTAATAAATGTAATAAAATCATATCTTCTCTAAGATTAAATTCTATAATAAAACTGTTTTTCTGAAAAGACCTCTCAGGTAAGTATGTTTTCTGTATCCGTTTGTACATAATTACATAGAGAATAGGAAGTAATATTTGTACAGCGCCCTTGAGGTGATTTTTCACAAAAACGGCACTATAAAAATCATCCAATTATTATTATTATTATTATTGATTTGTGTCTGGCGGTTTGCATCCAAAAACAAAGTTTTATCTTTATTACTGATTTATTAGAGAGAAAAATATTTAATTTTTATTCGGCGAAGTTCGTACGGACAAATTTGAAAAAAACAACATAAGTTTTTACATTTATTATGATAATTTTAATGGAGCAGGGAACTCCTAAGTGTAAATAAAAAATTCTGGCAGTGGGAATACTTCGCACGCATGAAAAATCATTGACTCGAAAGCTCCGTAAATGTGTATGTACTTGGGCAATTTTTTCAAACATGGAATATAGATGGAAGAAGGTAGTTGCCTCTTTTATCTTTTCTATTCGAGCTTTTTACCCGCCCACTGAATAACATTAAAGAAGGGTATAGTGTTTTCATTCTATTTCTACATTTCAGAAACATCAAACAGAGCGCAAGATCTCGAACATGATAAATATTAAAAGGCCGTCAAAGTACGTGTGAATTCGAGATGACAATTTAATAGTTGATTTCATGAAAACGGTATTGTCAATGTTCCAAATTAAAAAAAAATACGTATGTCGGTATGTACTGAATTTATAAGACAATTTGATCTGCGTATAGAAATAAAATGCAGATATTTAATATAAGTAGAACTTTTTTTTTTCTTCGTACATATTGAAACACCAAGCTGCTCACTTTGATTTTGAAACTTGTTCTTCACGTAAAAATTTTTTCACCTTTGTGTCTTACAGCTTAGTTTAAAGAAACATGGCAACACATTATATGAATTTTTAAAATTTTGTCTTTGAATTTGATTTTGTTTTTCATTTTTATTTATCTCAAATCTAATTCAATGTTATTTCGATACATAAAATTATGTAACACAAAAATATCGTATTTTTTGCGTAATTATCTTCCATAACTATTAAAAAAAATCGTCTTAACAGAATCAGTTCCTTTCGGAAGAACCACAAATTTCTGAGCACCGTTTGGTTAAAATAAAATATGTGCACTATATCTGTTATTTTACAATTATATTAGGTTATATAGCGCACTTAAGATGAACCTTCACAAAACTGCGCTATAGAAATTTACTCTTATTATTATTATTATTATTATTGGACCATTGTGCTTTTTAAACATATATGAGCCATTTTTTGTTGCTATTTGAAATATTTTTAACAATTGCGGCACCCCCATTTTTTCGTATTTTATAAAAAGGTAGACTATAATTCAATTGATTTTATAATAATCACGAATAAAAGAATAATAACATATTGAAGCTTATAAATCTCGTTGTGATATACATATTTAATCTTTGAAGATAATATTAACAACTCTCAAAATGAAACACGAAACCGAAAAGACACAGAAAAAAGGTAACGGCAGCAGCTGGGTCTCGAACCCAGAACCTCATGGTTTATCCTGGACTCTAATCCACTGAGAACTGTCAATATTTAATGGGAATTAATCGAAGATGATATTAACAGTTCTTAGAAATCAAAGTATGATACCCACATAAATGACAAAACGGATTGGGGTAGCTGTAGCTCAGTGGATTAAAGAGCAAGGTCCCGGATAGACCATGAGGTCCTGGGTTGGATTCCCAGCTGCTACCGTTGCCGTTTTCGTTTGTGTCTTTTCGGTTTCATGTTTTATTTTGTAAGATCTTAATATTATCTTCAATGATTAAAAATACTTAAGGAAACTCTTGAGGTCCATGTTACTAATAGTGCATGAAAAATGTAACTACATGAATGCAAATTAAAAAAAGTCGTTTCAGCATTCTCATACAGAACCACTTCTCGGAGCTGGCGTAGGTATGCAAAACGTAATTTTTTTTAATTATTGTTCATTTTATAGTTTCTTTCAGTAAATCAACAGTTTAGGCTTAATCGGTTCAGAGACGTAGAAAATACAATATAAAACTATTCACGGATTTCCTCTACATGAGTAGCCTCTTACAGATTTAACAAAAGTAGCAGTAAATGTGTTTGTCCCATCGAACTGAATTTGGGCCTTTTTAATGTTGTAATACTCGACAGTCTATCCCACAAAGTTGATCCTTCTCACAGGTTTGTATTGCAACACATGGTTTTGGCCTGACGAGGCAACAGGAAAGTTTTTAAATTAGATTCTCCACACCATTATAAATAATAAACTTCATAATTGCCAAACATATTTTTTTAGTTTAAAAGCACAACAAAACACTTTTTATATAATAATTCATTAAAACTATTTTCCACTTGTTATTTTTTGACCTGGAACGGTTTCAACCTATCACGGCCATCTTCAGACTGGGACAAAAATTCTAAAATTATATATATACAATTTTTGGAGTATCAGAGGTGGGAAACTATGATTGGTATTGCTTTATATTACAAAATGTTGGTTTTTATTTTTAGAAACAAAATATCTTAAACCCTACAGTACGTAAAATCAGGATACTGACCAATAAAAATTATATTAAATCATAGTTTCCCACCCCTGATACCCCAACGATTGTAAAAATACCATAGTTTAAGAAAAGATTCTACCAGTCCGAAGTTGGTCGTGATTGGCTGTAATCAATCACGTCAAAAAAAGTTAAATTTTTTGTTATTTTTTTGTTGTTATTATAATGGAATTCTACCACGAATTGTCAATTTCATTAAGAGAAACTTTTTTAAATATATATCTAGTAGCAAGGCAAAGAAAAGGCATACTGCCCATTTAAATGTGATGTTCTTTTTAAAACTATTCAGGTCAGCTTTACAAATTTCCATCAAGTGAATTTCTTGGGTGACAAAATTGCACTATGCAAACTAGTCCTTGGTGGAATTTCCGGATCTAATGGGTGGCTCTTAGATTTATACAGCACCTTAAAGTTTTCTTGCAACTTTCCGTGCTACCGGAATAGCACCTTAAAAGCACTTAGCGTCGCCTTAATTAGTCGTTTAATACTGGGGATATGCAAGTGAATGCTTTTCTGCCAGCACTTACATGGCTTGTTTTTTTTTAATGCTTCCCAACGATGTTCACCTATTTGTTTTTACCACTTGAGTTTTAACATAATTAAAAACGTTTGTTATGTTATCAAATAAGAAACTTTATGTTTTTCTAAAACGAATTCTCATTTATTCCATAAACAATCGTAACGTTAATCTGTTAAACCTTTATAATACTGCTGTTTTTATTCTTCGATAATACTGTATTACCACAGACGCCTACATGATTTCAAATGTTAGTTAATGAAGGAGTAATTGGCGAATGAAATAAAATGCAATTACATCATGTAAACCATCATTTGTTTTTGTTTCTACACACGATTGGCCTTTGCGTGGGAAACGGTTTGAAATAGAAAAAGGGTTTTCGTGGAATATTTTATTTGTTATAACATTCTACTAAAAATATTATGAGCGATTAAGAAATATTGAACTCAATTAGCTCATTGAAGGGTAATAATTGATTCAAGTTAGATACTATTTTATTAATTTAGAAACCTTTTAAAATCTACTGCAAATTTTTCAAAAACTTTTACACGCTATTTTACGACCGTACCAAAGTTAACGTTTTAAATAGGTACAGGCAAATCAATTTAAATATATTATTGCTAGTGTTGTGTTGTACAGTATCGTCGAACTACAAAAACGGGCTTTCCAAACTTGTTCGAATCAGTTTGAATTACTTGCAGTCATCAGTTTGCATAAATATATTCTAACGTGCGCTCTTTAAAATGGTTTGCCTGGTACATACAGGAAAATCGTTTTAATACGTAATAAGATTAGATTTTATATACATCACATTTAAAAAAAAAACTTAAATAATTACATAAAATAATTGGTCTACTCACTTTATCTTCAAGATAAAGTACTTCCTGCAAAAAGAATTTCCATTCTTTTAATTATTCTACAAAACACGTCCCTCTGATAAAAACGTGCCTTTTAAATTTGAAGGGGAGATTTTTCGTGATTTCTTTCATACTTTGTCAACTGTTTGAATAGCAGTTAGTCAATACCCCTGGAACTAATTAAACGATCCTGTTTCTAATAAATTGGTTCAATTAAGAATTAATTGAAACCATCATTGCTCAATTCCTGAATTACCTTAATTTTATGTTTGAGGATTCTCGTTCTACTTCGCTTAAGCCTAGGAAATTATCTTTTTACAAGGCGATTAACGAGAGGCATAAGTAAGGGTGGAAGACGAGAATATTTAAGGTACGAAATTTGTGATAAGGGTTGAAACATGAGAAATGCTGTATTAATCTCCCGGTACCTTTAGAATTATTATTATCTGTCGACGGTTTACAGTTTTCGGTGACATAATTAAACTCAAGAATGCGGTCACCGTTGTTTTAAACCAACTATGCGCAATATTTTAGAATTCGTGAGGTAATTATTGTTACAATTTTCAAACGATATTTTTAGCAGGCATGATAATGTATTTTGCTTCATACATAGTGAGGGATATTCGAGAATGGGTTTACGTTTAAACATTTTCCATCGCAGCAATCAATAACTATTCAGCATTGCGAATAAATATCATACCAGTATTTACTATAACGACAAATATCTTAGGCTGGGCGATGAAAAATATTTAAACATCATTTACAAGGAGTTACAGATAAAACCACCTCTTTAACTGGTGTCTTTAGCAGATTATTATCTCTGTTACCAAAAAAAATGATAATGTCATAACCTAGAACAATCAACTACGCAATTGAAATCTGTAGAAACGCATATGAAATGTTGAGGTTATATAAAACAAGGTAAATACCTTTTTAATAATTTCTTCAAACGATTGGTATTCATTTTCTGGCGTCAATTAAAGTAAAAATATACTCAGTATTCACCACTTTATAAATATACATTGAAATCTACATGTTTCAAAAGCGACGCTTTCATCGTCAGTAATATAATAGTATTCATATATTCCTGACGATATGTTGATATATTATGAATTGATTTTTCGCGATTTGAGAGGCACCTTTAACAATTATTTGGGGGCTAACGGTGATTTAAAAACAGTTTACCCCGTCCCCTTTGAAAATATAATGAAATATAAAATAAAAATTAAAAAAATATATATATATGGATTATGGTGGACTTTAAATTAAATTAGAAACGACCAATTTTCGTTGAAACACAAATTTTCTGTACATAATTTAAAACATCTACCCGGAAAAACGTTTTTTTTAATGTTCTGATTTTTTTAATTTTTAATTATTATATTTACATAGCAAATATGATAATTTAAAAAGTACGATGAACCCGCAAATAATTCTCTAAGTTGCCTCTAAAATTATGAAAATTGATTTTTTTTTCATGGCGTATACTTCATAATTTAAAAGAAAAATAAATGAAAATTCTTCTCATCCGTACTTGATATTTACGAAATCTTAAATTAAAAAAAATATATCAATCAGTTTGGATGAGTATTTTGGCCTCAAAACCTTATGTTTGAAACAGGCAGCGCAGCCGTTCCTCTTAAACCGGCCATATAGGTTTGGTTCTTCAAAATTGACATTGTTAGCAGATGGAATCTTTAAAAAAAATGATCTGACGAATGATGAGAGACCAATGTCTTGTACTTTGATTTTTAGCACTGTCTCTACTTGATATTTTTGCAACAGTTTCCATCGCGCAGTTTTTATTGGAAGCATAATGCCATTAAATAAAAAAAAAAAAAACTGTTCTGTTTACCCACTATTATCTTGAGGACATACGCCTCTATGTGATTTGATATTAAACTACATCGGTCGTGCAAAGATGGTGTCAGGCATATTTTTCAAATGATAAAATAATTGCGCTGCCTTCAGGATGAATGAAAATCATGATAGATTGTGAATTAGCGTAATGCATATTTCGCTCATCCTGAAAATTTACTACTGTCGATGATAACGGATCAATCGCCTACCACTAAATAACCTGGAATAATACGTTTATTAAAAGCCAAACATGAATATATATAAATATATTTTTTACTTTGATTACTTTTATTTTTAGACACATATTTTCAATAATGTGACGTAATTTTAGAACCGTGGGTAACGCGTGACGATTTTTATGGCTCAAGCTATATATCGTTCTGTGGCACTCAAGTACAATAATGTATCGGGACGATATATCGTTCGGTGGCACCTAAAGGGTTAAGAACTAGAAATAAGACAAAAAATTCTATTCCGCGGCGGCCAACCCTAATGTTCGTGCAGTTATTATAAGCATGTTTTGAATCGTTCTTTAAAATTAACCAAAAATAATAATAATGAATAAAATTAACTAATAATATTGTAATCGAATATCGCAGTTAACAAAATAATTTTAAATGATACTTTTATAATGACCAAAAGGCCCATATCCTTGAATACATGTACCCCAATTAAGCTAGGGGTAAGGCTACTTGAACGGTAGTAATTGATGATTATTAACGTCGAAGGATAAAACCACTTCAAACAGCAGACAAGTTCCTTATTTCAGCATTTTTCATTTGTCAAATAAATGTCTATATTTTTAAAGCCTTTGTTTACAAAATACATTTATTATTAATATTGCGAAGGGTGTTTCGTAACCATTAACATCAAGACAGAATTGTTGCATTCATTAAGGCAGGCTCTGGTTGATTATTTCGTTACTATATTAGGAAAGGTTGTGTAGCACTGAGCTCTGAAAAATACCATGAATCGGCGTTATGGGGGAGAGGGATGTCGGAGAGGAATTATTTATTATTTCGAAATATTGATAGTATTATTACGCAATACGATAAATATAATTTTTTAAATAGAAAAATATTTTATATATTTACATTGTCTTAGCATAAAAACCTAATGAGAAATATTACTTTTTCGGATCGTCCTATTGTATGTTTGACAAAATATTTAAAATACGAATATGATTTTTAAAGTGGAGAAAAATATTTTTAATCCTTTCTCGTTACGTTTTTGTAACTAAACTTAACCAAAAATTTTTAATCCGCATTAAAAAAAAACATTAGAGTTACGTATTGTTTATGAAAAAATTAAACTACACACTGTTTTTTTTTATATGTATTTTATCAGCATGTTGAAGAAAAACCTTCACAGCCTTTTTTAAGGGTATTCAACTTTTTAAAGGTTTTTGTAAAACATGCGTAGAACGGTCAGAAATGTGTAATATTTCTGATTTTATTTTGATAAATGTTAAGCCCATGCAAATTAAAAAAAACGTAATTAATATTTTTCTCTTTAAAAACACCGTGTTTATCGTATGGCAAAATAATATGATCATTATTTTGAATTAATAAATAATGACTCTCCGACGTCCCTCTCCCCGTTAATTAACGTAGGTGTCTATCGTTTCAAATATAGGTACCTACCGTAGGTTAAGTTTTTTTTTCCAAAGATTTTACAAAAGCGCTGTTGACGTAACACTGGTAGGATAAACCGACAAGGTTAATACTTGTCGATATTTTAAATTATGTACGGCAAGCAGATGGGGTACAAATTTTTTTTTCGATCCCCTTTAGCCCCCAAATAATTGTGGGTGCCTCTAAAATCGCGAAAAATCAATTCCTTTAGTGGCCCATAATTCATAATGTAAAACAAAAATAAATAAATTACTTATAATCCGTACTAGATATTTATTATACCTTTTGATAAAAAAAAATCATTTGGTTTATGCGAGCATTTTGGCCTCAAATTCAAAATTAAGTTTTGTATGAAACAGGGTCTGTGTAATTTTTTTTTAATATTAATTATGTCGCTGTTTTTCCTACTGTATTCATAAATATAAATTAGTTCAAAAAGTGTTTAAATCTTATGATAAACCTGGTAAGTAAGACTAGTGCTTGAAGTTTTCTTGTATAGTTATATTATTAATGCGAAACACGTAACAAGATTTTTCTGAAAAATACAGAAACTGTGAATAATTTTTTCAACATATTCTCTAGACTTCCTCCGCTTGAATACTAATTGCCAAATTACGTTCAAAGGGAAATAGTATTTTTCCTAGCAAAAATCAACTACTAAGTTATTTATAAATCACTGAGATTAAAATATTATAAATGACTAACTAAAGTTAAACCTTTTCCCAGAACACTCTCAAATATAATTTAAATTGGCCAACATTTTACGATTACTCTTGTATTAAATTTGCTAGTTTAATTACATCATTACTATAACGGTTTCTTTGATATTTCTCTCTCGTACATATTTATTATTTACTTTGTGAGGCAGATTAATAAAATGAACGTATTTAAGGCAAATAAATTATACAAGACACGAATGTTATTACATTATACAGAAGCAGAGGCGTGCCATCCGCATAGGCACATAAGCACTGCCTACCCAATCTTATTCGCATAAAAAAATAATTTAACATATCAAAAAGTTATTGTAAGAAATCAATCTTACCCTATAAAAAATATGCGGAAAATACCCATCATGAAATACCCACACCGTCCGCACTACTATGACGTGTCAGAGGCAGGAACTAATTATGCAAAACGGTGTACACGCCATATTCAAATGTAGAATCTATTCTATACATCCAAACGTACATGTGTACGCAATGCGTGTCAGGGGACGACTAGCTTGTGTCAGTGTCAAAAAAGCAATGATTTTCGGCAATACCACCAACCGTAGCAATCAGCACCATCTGTTGATGTATCTATTAATTAGAACAACTTCAATAATGAAAAATGATAATATCTCATTGTCTTTCTTTCAAAATAGTTTATTTAGCGGAAAAGGGAAATATTATATATAAACAGTAATAGGCTTGTAATGTGTATAAACAAAGCGGTTATTTAGATATTATAGTGGCTTAGGTAATCCTAACCAACAGGTTACAAGCCAGCAGCTTAGTCATTCCTACCGGTGTTGTCTGGGGAAATTATTTTATATATCAAATTATTCGTTGTTTTTCATACTGCCTACTCTGATTACAAACTTTGTGCACGCCAGTGTACACAGGTACTTAAAAAATATTATTATTGGTCGAAAATTTTATTAGTTTTACGCGGAAGTAAATGAACGGAAGAAGAAGTCGGGCACGCCCAAGGAAGGCATGGTACGATCACGTAAATAAAATGATTGAGTCAGGCAATTCCAAGAGTCAGAACAACAGAACGTATTGGACGATATATGAATATGAATGAAGCAAGGAGTGTGTGCCGAGACAGAGTTGTGTGGAGGTCTATCCTCACTGCTTACCCCTGGAGGGGAAACGAAGTAATGGTTGGTGCTTTTTCTAAAGTGAAGTATTTTTATTTAATCGCGCAGAATAAATAAATATATATATATATATATTATTTTTATAAACAATGATTATTAGCCTGAAACACTCATCCAAATTGAAAAAAACCTTTCCGAGCAAAGATAAATGTCGCCGACAGGACTCGAACCTGCACCCTTCTGATGTCCGGTCAGATGCTCTATCGTTGAGCTACGTCAACGGTTAAGTACGTTTTAAGTTTTTAAGAACTTTAGTTTATCAATTAATAAATATATATATTATCAAATCACGTAATCGTATAACTTCATACGCACTGAACATAAAATCATCAGAAGTGTGATTTATACCGATTAAAAGAGTATTAATGTCGTTAATATTTATAAGAAAATACGTCTTCTATGCCTCAGATAGACCAATTATTTTTTGCAACTGTCCAAGAAAGACTTGTTGATATACCTAAAGTTGATTACTCTATATGTTTTATGTACTTTTCCATATTTTTGTATACGCATCATAACCACTTTCGTCACTTGATAAATTATTGTTGGCCAAAATAGTATAAAAAATAACTCCGTAACAACTATGGGTCGTTCTCATTTATATCACTCTATACAACATGGTGCCAGATGTGTCCAAGTGATAAATATTGTGAATAAGTAAGAACTTTATCACCAAAAAGTCAAGTAAAAAAAAAATACATATAATAATTCTTGTGCAATCATTCACAACCCATAAGGTAGCAAATGGATACAAGGTTGAAAAAAATGTTTAAAAAGCTTAATTAGGTAAAGTTAGATTAGGTTTTCGGACCAGTTTTATTTTCGTACTTTTAATGACTGTATCATTTTAAAAAGTATACCAATTTGTACGTGTCTTTATTTAATGGGTCATCGTCCACAACACTCTTCTATCGGATATACTTATATTATGGTCATACCAGATTTCTTTTAACGACAGATTTGAAGGTTTTTGTTGGTCTTATACTTATATAGAAGGTAGGTTGATCACAAGCCGTAGAATATTTTTGATATATTCGGGTAAGTTTTTTTGTTATCATGGTCTATGTTTTTCGATCTGGGCAGAAGATAGTGCTCGTCGTAAGTCTGCCATCCGTAAAGAAACCTATCACCTTTAATTCACCACCCTCAAACTAGTATTAAAATACAACCCTCTCCTTTGCGGATGATCAAAGGCGCTGAAAGAGTGCTATTGTTTCCTTTTCTACCCTTATAAAACAAGGGAATGGAATAAAAGCCTTCCCCGGTCCCGGTCCCGGCCCCGCATCTGCAGTAATCGCTTGGAAAATCTTCTCAATTTTACGACGCTCGTTATTTTTGATGAAGCAGACGCCAGTAATAAGTATAAAGTAACCAGACATGAAGAACAGGCCAATCAGAAGGCCCTGAACAAAAAATAATGTTTGTTAGCTAGATTATTTTAGTACCATCTGTATAGAGTAATTAATACAATGACAGACATCATTTGAAATAGATGATCAGTATTTAACACACGAGATTATTCCCTTCTTGCCGGCGCTGACAACCGATCAGACATGTCTCTAATGATTTCAATACCTCTGTAAATATACTAAACGAAGAATTCATATTTAAGGCGTTCCTCAGCAACACATTTGTCTTTTTTTGATAAAATACTTAATTGTTTATCGATTGCAAGGGAAAAAAAAATGAAATTTTGAAAAATAATTATTAATATGTTCCCATGAATGTATTCGTCTGTTGATAACTGGTGATAAGTGGTGCGGTATTGGGCGAGAGGAAAACTCGGGGAGTTTTCTAGCCCCGTAAGGAAAGGGTGAAACTCGACTATAAATCATAAGCTCTTTTTTTTATTCCACACAAAAGTGCCAACTGGCCGAAGCCAGTGGGTCTATGATTCAGATTTGGTCACCAAATACAGTTTAAATCATTTCGAGTAACGTTTCGATTCCGAATTCAGGCATTTCACTGAGGAAATACTGAGAGTATTTACCACAATAATTAGTAAATTGATTCATTAAGTCGTCTGAGACAAAAAAAAGGTTTTTTTACAGTTTTTACGAGCAACGAAAATTTTATTTCTAAGGAGAAACGGTTTGGACAGCCTGGTATAACTGTTTGTAGACCTGTATTTTACAAGTGAAATATGTTTGTGCTGTCTTGACTTCTGTGGCGTATTTTGCAGCGAGAAATTGAACGAAAAAAAGCAATTTTTAATCAGAGCAGCGATTCCGAGAATTTAAAAGTTGATTAATAGGTTATAATTACTTTACAAAAATAGCCTCTTTTGTGGGGATCGGAAGGTACTAATTAAATAAATATTACATAAATTCAGGGAAAATCTCTACTTTAACAGAGAAACTGCAAGTTTCCTTCTGCATTAGAAAACAAATATTTAAAAAATAGAATTATTTGTACAGAGTTAATCAAATATAGCGATATATATATATATAACACATGCATGTAAAAATATTGAAGCATATCTTAGAAATAAATATAGTGCATTAAAAAAAACCATTTATTTTGTATTGCTTGTTGAGATTAAGGAACGAAAAAAAACGTCGCTTTGCAAAAGTATGCTTCGCATAAAAACAAGCACCCTCATCAGAATCAGAAAAGACTAAAGTGATAAAAAATAGGTGCAAATTTCTACATACAACAGCGAGATGACGTTTCTTTGATCGACTTTAGTGAAAGGGATTTTTCTAAAATCACCGTTAATTATAATTAATTTTTTGTCGGTATTTGGAAAACTAAATGCGAAATTATTTTCCAATATTCATACATCCGGATATTTTAGTCATACAAAATGTTGAAACTTGCAAATATTGTGACAGGAATGGAATTCAAACTTATTGCACCCTTTCATCACCATTTCAAAGATATTTTCTCCAAGTTTCAAATGCTCGCTCCGCTTATTTCATACGGTTGTGTAGTGTAAGTTTCTGCTGGTTTTGTTTCATTCAAATGTGTTTGAAATACATTGAAAGTAACAACAACATAAATATTTTTCGGTAAATATCAAAATAAAAAAGGTGTTCCAAACATTTTTTCACAACTATCTTCAGATTTAGAAAATTTTCTGAGTGGGTTTTGCTTCACAACTCAGTTCTTGAGCACATCAGTTTAAATTATCGACTGTTATATTACTTGATAATTTCTGGCATATTCATTTTTATCGAGATAGTAGAAAGCGGAATTTTTCTTTGTCGGTATAGAAAAAAATAAATGAATTTAAAAATATACTTAGTATTCACCACTTTATAAATATACATTGATATCTAAACAATAACAAGTAAATATTCAATCACCTTTCGCTTATTTATACCCCTGCACGTAATAATCGTTTTATTAAACAACCCTCCCACCGCTCATATCTCTTTTCAATCGTAAATCTCTTTTATCATAATCTTTTATTCCGGCGCAATCGAGGCAATTTAAATTCGAATTAATTTATCGATATAATACCTTGAAATATTGGCAAATAATTCCAATCAATTCAAGACTAGGCACTTCCAAGTACTAGGAATCGAGTTTGACCTTTGAAGGTGTTTACCCCGAAGTTCTATTCGCTTACAAATAAATCAGAATAAAGAGATTCTTGCTTGTGTAGTGGCATAATGGATGGTTAAAACAATAATTATTATTTACCTTTTTAACGCTTTACGTTCGGATGCAAACAAACCAACATTAAATAAAATCGCTCTCCTTCATTTCATTCCTGGTCGAAGTATTCTTATTATTGTAGTATTTTTATTATTGTGACAGCTGTTTCGGCGTTCAAGGCCGTTTCCAAACTGCGGTAAATCCATATTGTGGTGACTGATTTATATAAAAAAGTAGTATCTACAAATTAAAAACCTTTCCCTTTGTAACTTCTCTGTGGCATACACTTATACATTATTATACCTTCATATATATTAAAAATATGTTACACTTATACACCAACTATGCATCATGTTATTTTTTTTAAAGTTCTGTACACATAATCATTTTAATGTTAAAATATGTAAAAGCCCCTTGGGGCGTTAATGAATAAATAAATATGATTTTATTCTAATTTGGACGGGTTTTTAAAAATAATAATTTATTATCGGTTAAACCGATTTAGTTAGAAAATAATAAAAATTCTCTATTCCGTGAGGTTTTCACATTTATAATGTCTTTCCTCGTATTTAACTGACAATGTTTTCACAATTGATTGATTTAAACGTATTATATTATTTTGATAATGTGAACATACTGAGAAGCGGTGAATATATAATTTTCCTTACTTTATTAATTAAAGTTGTATCAGGATCATTCGTTCGTTTATTAATTTCTAATTGTTTAAGTAAATTCAATCTAAGACCCTTTCTTTCTATATGTAAGAGTTTAGGTTTATTGTGGTCAAGCGGAACGTGATTATTTACTAAGAGATGTTCTGCAAATTTTTTAAAGTTTAAGTCTTTTATTTTTATAACATATTATATGTTCTTTGAATATTGTTGAGAAAGCCCCTCCCGTCTGCCCGATGCTGAAACAGCTGCCACAATAATAAAAAACTAAAAATGGTTGCAGAACTTAATAATAACATTAAATTTGATTTTTTTTTTCGAAGAAGAATTCTTCTTCTTATTTTGTTTTAATTAAAATAAAAATTTAATTAAAATAAACATTTAATTAAAATAAAAATTTAATTAAAATAAAAATTTAATTAAAATAAAAGTTATTTTGTTTTAATTAAAAAAAAAAATTAATTTGAGTTACTTTAAATATAAACAAGAATTAAATCTTGTTCTACGAATTAAACACAAAAACAATTAATACTTATTTTAGATATTTTTTTTCCTTTGCTAATGTTCTTATGCTTTCCATATAAAGATAACCATCTTCTTCCTAGTATGACTATTAAACAAATTCCATTTATTTTCAATTGGATTTTGCTCCAGTGGTAAGGGGACAAATAATGCAAAAAGCATTTATTTTAAAATAATTCATCCAATTAATAAATTAATTTTTTTAACCCTGGAATGGGGCGTTAAATTGCTTTTCCTAAGCACATCAGGCAGAAGAGAGTTCGACTGTAACTGTGTTGATATTTACTTGAATTACCGGCCAAACCCAGGCAATATCGGTTTAGAGTTACAAATGATTAGTAAAATTAAAACATACATTTAGATTAAACGCCAACACGTACGACAACCGCGACGATAAATATAAACGACAATATTCGAAGATTATGATAAACGTCGCTAGTGCTCATTATTTTATGACTACTGCGGAAAGAGGGGACTGTCGGCAAATGTTCTAAACTAGATCGAACCAGTTTGAAACGAGCTCGCGATACTATCGGTGCGCACCATAGAACTAATACTCTTTGGTGCGCACTAATACATTCAAACATGCTCTCTTTAAAATGATTTCCCTGTAATTCACGCTCGACAGCATTCGCTCATATTTGGTCCTCTGAAATAAATTTGTAATTCGATGGTTTTTAAGCCAAACATTTCGTCTAACACCAATTTAATGGTGTATTTCTCTAAGAAATGCGGTGATCACGCTGGTTTCCGTGTCAATGCAGTTGCCCACGACTTACAGAGACTGACTGCGCTACGGTGGTAAGTGCCGCATGTTTCTACATACGATACCCTTGTTAGTTCAGTCTGCGGAGAATACAAGGTATACTTTATACAGATATCTTACATAATATAATATATTACGTTATTTTTACCAAAGAGGAGAATGAGCATTCAAAGTTAGTTATGAAGAACGAAAAACTATATGTTTTCTTTAATTTTATTAAGATTTCTGTTTCTGCTAAATTTGATTTTCAAAAGTATATATATAGCCTTTTGGCTAATTTAATTTTTTAACAGGAAGTTATTTTACAAAATATCTTACAGGTTTGAAACCTTCGTAAATAAGAATGCATTTGTGAGGGTCGATAGTAGTGTTCAAATCAAATTGACAAATGCTTACTCGTCAAGGGCTAAGTATATTCGCGATAGTAAAATATTTAATAATGCAAGGATACAGTGCCATTCATTCTGCC